>CAUJGJ010000216.1:0-11000 GCA_963170055.1 Halisarca cf. caerulea | reverse complement strand
AATCCAGTGTGCATTACCTCAATCCAGTGTGCATTACCTTAATCCAGTGTGCATTACCTCAATCCAGTGTGCATTACCTCAATCCAGTGTGCATTACCTCAATCCAGTGTGCATTACCTTAATCCAGTGTGCATTACCTCAATCCAGTGTGCATTACCTTAATCCAGTGTGCATTACCTCAATCCAGTGTGCATTACCTTAATCCAGTGTGCATTACCTTAATCCAGTGTGCATTACCTTAATCCAGTGTGCATTACCTTAAACGCAGTTGTTGCAATACACAATTAAAACCCATCCTACGGTAACCTAAAGTAGTTGTGTACCAACGCAGCATGTCACTCCCATGGCAACCGATCCTACCCCCCCCCCTTTTTAGGTTGTCATGACAAGCCACTTTGGAGAAGACTATTATTGTCCCATCAGTTTAGTAAGAGTTTTGGGAGCCACTATTATGGAGGAGTTTCAGGAGGTGGAGTCACGACAGACCCCTCCCCCCCTAAATGGGGATGAGGCATCGCCACTCACAGCCACTATTTCCAGTAAGTGTCATACACTACCACGGGAAGTGCTTTATGACATGTTCCAAGATCCGTGTGTGTGTGTGTGTGTGTGTGTGTATGTGTGTGTGTGTGTGTGTGTGTGTGTGTGTGTGTTTGTCTCTCTGTGTGTGTCTGTGTGTGTGTGTGTGTGTGTGTGTGTGTGTGTGTGTGTGTGTGTGTGTGTGTGTGTGTGTGTTTGCGTGTGTGATACAGTCTACATGATGACACAATGGTCATCTTATCATCTGGAAGGTAGTGTCATTCTGGTCAGGTGGTTTCTGGTTAGATGTCATCTATCAAGCTTATAGCAGTGTCTCCTTATTTGGTGTTTGGACACAGTCTCATGTTTGGCAATTTGTTTGTGAGATCTCTAGTCCTTCAACCTCCAAACACCCCACCCTACAACCTTTGCCAGCCAATAGTCAATGCACACACACACACACACACACACACACACACACACACACACACACACACACACACACACACACACACACACACACACATGCACGCACGCACGCACGTACACACACACACACACACACACACACACACACACACACACACATATGCGCATGCACACACGTACATACGTACACACACACACACACACACACACACACACACACACACACACACACACACACACACACACACACACATGCACACACACATACATACGTACACACACACACACACACACACACACACACACACACACACACACACACACACACACACACACACATGCATACACACACACACTGCTGGATACAAGTCTATTTTTGAAATCTTGAATGTGCTGGCAACACTGGCTTCCTCTTGCAGCTGTGTGTTTGTCTCAGGCATTCCTAGCATTTCTTAGTTATTTATCTTTTTGCCATCTGTTTTTGTACAAGGTCTGTGTTCATTCATGATGTGAATTCGTACAGGACCTGTACATGTACAGGACCTATACATGTACAGGACCTATACATGTACAGGACCTGTACATGTACAGGACTTGTATGTGTACAGGACTTGTATGTGTACAGGGTCTACGTATAATTGTACGGTATCTATACTTGTACAGATCCTGTGCACATATAGGACATGTATTCATCCCATTTTGCAATAATATTATTTGGCACTCCATCACAATTATGACAGTTCATGATTGTGATGATAGCTAATGATACTTCATTAAACTTTATAGTAGGAACAATCGATGATAGTTGATTAAGGATGTCCATTTATGATAGACTGTTGATAATAGCCTATTGATGACAGCCTTATGATGACAGTCTGTTGATGATAGCCTGTTGATGACAGCCTTGTGATGACAGTCTGTTGATGACAGCCTTGTGATGACAGTCTGTTGATGACAGCCTGTTGATGATAGCCTTGTGATGACAGTCTGTTGATGACAGCCTGTTGATGATAGCCTGTTGATGACACCCTGTTGATGACAGTCTGTCGATGATAGACTTTTGATGACAGCCTGTTGATGATAGCCTGTTGACGACAGCCTGTTCATGACAGCCTGTTAATGACAGTAAATTGCAACTTTTCCTTTTTAGATGAGGAGAATGAGGGAGTTGAAGCAAATGGTTTCCATGGCGATGATGATCAGCAAAACCAAACATTCCTTGGCAAAGCCAAGGGTAAGTTCTGTGTACCAGCTGTAGCTGTAGTGCTAGGGTTACTATGACAACTGACATGCTCCAATAGAAGCCCTGTTTTAGTTGCCAATTGCAACTTTTAAAGTTAGAGTGGCCCTTTTGTAGCAGACTGCTGGCCTGCTGTCTACACTGTGGACTGCTGTCTACACTGTGGACTGTTGGTCTGCTGTCTACACTGTGGACTGCTGGACTGCTGTCTACACTGTGGACTGTTGGTCTGCTGTCTACACTGTGGACTGCTGGTCTGCTGTCTACACTGTGGACTGTTGGTCTGCTGGCCTGCTGTCTAGATGGTGGACTGTTGGTCTGCTGTCTACACTGTGGACTGTTGGTCTGCTGTCTACACTGTGGACTGTTGGTCTGCTGGCCTGCTGTCTAGATGGTGGACTGTTGGTCTGCTGTCTACACTGTGGACTGCTGGTCTGCTGTCTACACTGTGGACTGTTGGTCTGCTGGCCTGCTGTCTAGATGGTGGACTGTTGGTCTGCTGTCTACACTGTGGACTGTTGGTCTGCTGTCTACACTGTGGACTGTTGGTCTGCTGTCTACACTGTGGACTGCTGGCTTGCTGTCTAGATGGTGGACTGTTGGTCTGCTGTCTACACTGTGGTCTGTTGGTCTGCTGTCTACACTGTGGACTGCTGGTCTGCTGTCTAGATGGTGGTCTGTTGGTCTGCTGTCTACACTGTGGACTGCTGGTCTGCTGTCTACACTGTGGACTGTTGGTCTGCTGTCTACACTGTGGACTGCTGGTCTGCTGTCTACACTGTGGTCTGTTGGTCTGCTGTCTAGATGATGGTCTGTTGGTCTGCTGTCTACACTGTGGACTGTTGGTCTGCTGTCTACACTGTGGACTGCTGGTCTGCTGTCTAGATGATGGTCTGTTGGTCTGCTGTCTACACTGTGGACTGCTGGTCTGCTGTCTACACTGTGGACTGCTGGTCTGCTGTCTAGATGATGGTCTGTTGGTCTGCTGTCTACACTGTGGACTGTTGGTCTGCTGTCTAGATGATGGTCTGTTGGTCTGCTGTCTACACTGTGGACTGTTGGTCTGCTGTCTACACTGTGGACTGCTGTCTACACTGTGGTCTGTTGGTCTGCTGTCTACACTGTGGACTGTTGGTCTGCTGTCTACACTGTGGACTGCTGGACTGCTGTCTACACTGTGGACTGTTGGTCCATTGGTTATGCTGCAGTCAACTTGACCATGTTCCTTCAACCTGGAACACCTGGTCTAGTGGGCAGCCCTGCCCACCTAGTCTAGTTGGTCACCCCACCCAACTGGTCTAGTTGGTCACCCCACCCACGGTCTAGTGGGTCACCCCACCCATGACATGGTGTACTCAGTGTGTGCATGTTCAACATGGGTGTACTTGCAGGTGTCTACAAGCTAACACATGATGTTTGGTTCTAATTAAAGCTCACTCTAGTTTACTCAACAAAGTATTTTCTGCTGCAGATGCTGTTCTGAGTTTACTGGGGCATGTTAATGATTTGATGTCAAATGGGAACAAGAATGGGGATGGACAGAAGAGCAGTACAGTACTAGATAGAATTGAGAATCAGAATCAAGGCATGAACACGAATTCTGTAGATGATTGGAGTCATTCTAGTGTTTCAATTTGCCAAGGAGACTGCATAAAGTGTGTCTGTCTGTCTGTCTGTCTGTCTGTCTGTCTCTCTCTTTCTCTCTCTCTCTCTCTCTCTCTCTCTCTCTCTCTCTCTCTCTCTCTCTTTCTCTCTCTCTCTCTCTCTCTCTCACTCACTCACTCCCTCACTCACTCACTCACTCACTCTCGCTCTCACCCTCCCTCCCTCCCTCCCTCCCTCTGTATGTGTGTGTGTGTGTGTGTAAATGATATGTATGACTTCAAAATATTGTCCAAACTCTCTGCTGGGGTCTTGATTGAATCCGCACTCCACCAAGTAAGTGCCTCTAGTCCTCCACCAAGTGCCTCTAGTCCACCACGTGCCTCTAGTCTTCCACCAAGTGCCGCTAGTCCTCCACCAAGTGCCTCTAGTCCTCCACCAAGTGCCTCTAGTCCACCACCACATGCCTCTAGTCCACCACCACGTGCCTCTAGTCCTCCACCAAGTGCCTCTAGTCCTCCACCAAGTGCCTCTAGTCCTCCACCAAGTGCCGCTAGTCCTCCACAGTGCCTCTAGTCCTCCACCAAGTGCCTCGATCTAGTCCTCCACCAAGTGCCTCTAGCCCTCCACCAAGTGCCTCTAGTCCTCCACCAAGTAGTGTGCATCATGACTGAAGAAGCCAGGCAGTGACATGTCCTTCTCCCTAGCAGTACTTTCTGATGTTTGGCATTCAATGACCTTTTTTGAGCCCACATAACAAATAACAATAGCATTGACTTTACTCTCTCCCTCTGCGTACTCTTGGAGTGAGGCGGCTTTACACAACCTTCCTCCCTTCACATACTCTTGGAGTGAGGCAGCTGTACACAACCTTCCTCCCTTCACATACTCTTGGAGTGAAGCAGTTGTACACAACCTTCCTCCCTTCACATACTCTTGGAGTGAAGCAGCTGTACACAACCTTCCTCCCGTCACATACTCTTGGAATGAGGCAGCTGTACACAACCTTCCTCCCTTCACATACTCTTGGAATGAGGCAGCTGTACACAACCTTCCTCCCTTCACATACTCTTGGAGTGAGGCGGCTTTACACAACCTTCCTCCCTTCACATACTCTTGGAGTGAAGCAGCTGTACACAACCTTCCTCCCTTCACATACTCTTGGAGTGAAGCAGCTGTACACAACCTTCCTCCCTTCACATACTCTTGGTGTGAGGCGGCTGTACACATAGAACCAACACACATGTTCACCTAGAGCTTCCCGCCCTTTTATCTC
Organism: Halisarca cf. caerulea; assembly: GCA_963170055.1. Classification (NCBI taxonomy): domain Eukaryota; kingdom Metazoa; phylum Porifera; class Demospongiae; order Chondrillida; family Halisarcidae; genus Halisarca; species Halisarca cf. caerulea. The sequence continues at coordinate 5,934 of CAUJGJ010000216.1, read as the reverse complement.
CATGGTTACCTTACAAATCCTCCTTGCATAATACCCCCCTACATGTTGTTTGCTAAAATTATTCATTGATTGTAAAAAAAAAGAAAAAAAGTAGTGTTCAGCGCCTGACAAGCGAACACGTGTGCTGGTTTACACAACAAGGGCGTTTCCACTTAGCACACACTCGTACAGGTGTCCTGCAGTACAGACCCATGCAGAGATACTATGAATATCGTTAACATATTCATGTAAGTTCAATTTAATTTTCAACTGCTACGTACAAGAATTACAATAAACTGAAAGAGTGAAATGGTCCATGGATCGTTCAAGTGTGACCAGACTCAAGTGGAGTCTGTGACTGCACACCCACGAAGTCTTCTTGTCTATTTGCGACGAAAGCTGTTTGCTTCCTTGGGCCATCAGGGGAAAGAGCGGGTCTTCTCTTTGCTTCACGCAGACACGGTCAAACTCTGTAGCAACTCGAGGAGTACTCCGTCGTCCTCTCCCGAGTGTACCTGTGTCTGGAGGTACTGGATGTAGGCGATGGTACGTTCCACGATTTCCAGCTAAAGAACAGGCGGACAGAGAGACACGTAAAAGGTCGTCTTCCACTTTAAACCACCCCAGAAGAGGTGGCGGGGTAGTTACCTACCTCAGATAGCTTGTCTTCTGTGGATACCCCCGGTACCAAGGCTTTCAAGCGCCAAAGGAAGAACTGTTTAGACTTTACATCCTTCCTTTCTTGCTTAAAGCTACCCTTCCTCGTACAAGACGTTTTGGGTATGTCTTGAGAAGCTAATAGAAATGAAAAATACTCGCAGTAGAGTCGTTAATCCTCACGCTGTACGACCACCACCACCTGTGATGTTCGTTTGAGCACCTTACCTTTCTCGCTGGTCCTCGAAGGGCACCGTGTGCTGTTCTGGGGAGAAGAACTCCGACACGACCTGGTCATTCTTAAGAGACTTCGTAAACGTCTTCACCAAACGTATTTAGACAACTTGGACGTCGCCGCGTCCACTATTTATAGCGAAATTCTATACACAAATACACTCGATTTGGTCATTAGTCGCCGACAGTGCGTCGCCCTAGCGCTGTGGGTCCGTCATCTGCCCTGCACAGGTGTCACAACCTCCTAGGACGCTGCGGTTGATGAATCTCATTACACGTTCACTTACCTAACACAGGAAGTCGTCATTGAGCTATGTCAGACCATAGCTATTGCTGTAGCAGTATCCAATGTCAGACAAACCTTAGAATGTTTATCAGAATATCTACTGTGTGTGTGTGTGTGTGTGTGTGTGTGTGTGTGTGTGTGTGTGTTTGTGTGTGTGTGTGTGTGTGTGTGTTTGTGTGTATGTGTGTGTGTGTGTTTGTGTGTGTGTGTGTGTGTTTGTGTGTGTGTGTGTGTGTGTGTGTGTGTGTGTGTTTGTGTGTGCATGTGTGTGTGTGTGTGTGTGTGTGTGTGTGTGTGTGTGTGTGTGTGTGTGTGTGTGTGTAAATGCCTGCATGGGCTTCTGTATTCCCTGCGATTTCACTTGCATGAGGATGTGCATGCCGCACTACTCATTTGCAGTGGAAACTGGCAAGATCCCAGGATGTGCTGTGTGCATGTGTGCATGTGTGCATGTGTACATGTGTACATGTGTACATGTGTGCATGTGTACATGTGTACATGTGTGCATGTGTACATGTGTGCATATGTACATGTGTGCATGTGTGCATGTGCGTTCTTAGAGCTACATTCACAGGATTTGACTTTTACTTAGGAGAGAGGATACCTCAGATGTGGCCCCCAAGTCTGACCAAGCTGACAGCAGTACTAAGGTGTGTGTGTGTGTGTGTGTGTGTGTGTGTGTGTGTGTGTGTGTGTGTGTGTGTGTGTGTGTGTGTGCGTTTGTGTGTGTGTGTGTGTGTGTGTGTGTGTGTGTGTGTGTGTGTGTGTGTGTGTGTGCGTTTGTGTGTGTGTGTGTGTGTGTGTGCGTGTGTGTGTGTGTGTGTGTTTGTGTTTGCGTGCGTGCGTGTGTGTGTGTGTGTGTGTGTATGTGTGTGTGTGTGTTTGTGTTTGCATACATGCATGTCACATTGTGTGTGGTGTACTGCTTGTGTGACAACTGCTAATGACCACTTACTGCCGGATGTGTGTTTTGTCCACTGGCAAGACGGGTCTGGTAACCAACCAAATATGTTCCCAAGTTGCTCGATGTGTAGATATTCACCCAATACATGCACTCCACCTGGCCATGCCATCCTTGTCTGTAAATTGCTATCCAATGTCTCATGGATATTTGATACCCAAAACCCACCTGTTTGCTGTGTGTACACTCCCAGCTGTATGCAGCAACCCTGGCTATCTGCAGCGACCCCAGCTGTCTGCAGTACCAGCTGTCTGCAGCAGTATTTTAATGTCTGTGTTAGCTCAATTATCGTTTCTAAGATTTACTATGTCCTGTGTATTGCATGTACTTGTATGTATCTGCTCCCCTCAGGCCCAGGTGGTTAGTGATGTTATCTACCAAGAAGACAACTCCCCAATAAGGTACAATTACCTCCAGCTTTGTAGAATGTGTTTGTAATGATATTCATTGAACTGTTAGTTTTAATTGTATTCACAGAATGCAAAGTGTCTGTGTATAATTTATTACATAGGTTTGTCAACAGTAGTGTCTTCCTGTCCCTAGGTCCACAGATGCTGGGGCAAAGCAGCCAGAGTCCACCTGTCTGGGGGACAGCCTACCTCAGGGTGGGGGGGAGGTGCAGACCAAAACAACAGCTGTGTCCCCCACACTAGCAGAGGAGGATGATCCCCTGAGGACTACAACAGGGGACTCATCTGGTGAAAAGTGGGAGGGGACAAAGGGGAGTGTCCCAGCAGATAGTGGATCAACATCACAGGACCCATCTCTCATGACAGACACACCCACATCGGAAGAGGTAGACTCAATGGAAGAGAGCAGATCTATGGATGTTCTGTCCAGTGACCACAGAGTTGCCATGGAAACCCCACTCAGTAGCCAAATGTCCATAACTGTCAATGAAAAATCTTTGGATGGAGTTGAGGAGTCAACTTTAAAGGTGGAGGAGAATAGTGAGGGAGGTGGGGACAGTGGGGACTTTGATACTGACCTGTACAACAATGATGTGGTGACAGGTGATGAGAGGAAGGATGAGGAGCCAAAGACAGGTGTGAAAGGGGGAGGGGCTGTGCTGGTGGATGGGGGCATGGTCCAAGGAGTAGAGTTGAATGGTGGAGGAATGGCACAGGGAGTGGAACATAAGCAAGTGGGTGTGGCCAAGGGGGTAGAGCTAAAAGGTGTAGACATACTGCAGGAAGTAGAGTTGAGTGGTGGGGGTGTGGTCAAGGGGGCAGGACTAAATGGTGACGTAGATAAGAGAGCAGACCACATCCTGGAAGAGGAAGCACAGGCAACTCCTGTGCTTCCAGCAAAGTTAGTCAGTTCTTCTGTTGAAGATGTGCAACCAAGTTTGTCTTCTTTGGTGACGGAGGTAGAGAGAGGCCGTCCCAAAGAAGCTTTCCTCTCTCCAGTTGAGCCAGAGAAGATCTCTACATTAGAAGAAAGTGGTTCCAGCAGCAGATCTACAACTAGCAGTGGACATGCAGGGGCGTTAGAGTCAGAAGAATGGACAAACATGCAACTCCATTCAGTTACTGAGAATGGGAATGGTACCCATGTCAGAAATGAGAATGGAAACGACATGAGAAATGGGAACGGCAGCCATATTGGAAATGGGAATGGGAACCAATCCGGAAATTATTCAGATCTAAATGGTTATTTGGCTATGGGTGGAGTGGGTAAGAATCAAGAGAAGTCTGTCCTTATTCGACTGAGCAATCGTGTCAGAGACCTAGAAGATAACATCTCACTGTTCAGTAGCTATCTGGACCAGCTCAGCACCGGGTGGGTGTGTCTTTATGTAGAGCTTACAATTTGTGTACTGTCTGTTGGTAGTCATTAATGGGTGTGCTCAGTTGTTTGTGGGAGTGGTCAGTTGTTTGTGGATGTGTTCATTTCGTACTGGGAGTGGTTATTTGGTTGTGGGTGTGGTCAGCTGTGGCTTTTCATGTTTAGGCCTCTCTTTTATGGTAGCATGTTTGTCCTCTTCGGTGTCCTCTCATAGCATGTGTGTGTGTCCTCTTCAGTGTCCTCTGGTGTCCTCTCTGGTGTCCTCTCATAGCATATGTGTGTGTCCTCTTCAGTGTCCTCTGGTGTCCTCTCATAGCATATGTGTGTGTCCTCTTCAGTGTCCTCTGGTGTCCTCTCATAGCATATGTGTGTGTCCTCTTCAGTGTCCTCTGGTGTCCTCTCATAGCATATGTGTGTGTCCTCTTCAGTGTCCTCTGGTGTCCTCTCATAGCATATGTGTGTGTCCTCTTCAGTGTCCTCTCTGGTGTCCTGTCGTAGCATGTTTGTCCTCTTCAGTGTCCTCTGGTGTCCTCTCTGATGTCCTGTCTGGTGTCCTCTCTGGTGTCCTCTCATAGCATGTTTGTCCTCTTCGGTGTCCTCTCATAGCATATGTGTGTGTCCTCTTCAGTGTCCTCTGGTGTCCTCTCATAGCATGTTTGTCCTCTTCAGTGTCATCTGGTGTCCTCTCTGGTGTCCTCTCATAGCATGTGGGTGTGTCCTCTCTGGTGTCCTCTGGTGTCCTCTCATAGCATGTTTGTCCTCTTCAGTGTCCTCTGGTGTCCTCTCTGGTGTCCTGTCTGGTATCCTCTCTGATGTCCTGTCATAGCATGTTTGTCCTCTTCAGTGTTCTCTGGTGTCCTCTCTGATGTCCTCTCTGGTGTCTTGTCTGGTGTCCTCTCATAGTGTGTGTGTCCTCTTTGGTGTCCTCTCAGTATGAAGAAGAACAGGAACAAAACAGATGAGATCAATAGAAGGTTGAACCTTTTGGGCAAGACTTTAGAGGGACTACAAGCTGAGGTTTGTGGGCAGCATGTGGCTAACTAGGATGGGGTGTGTACTTGTGTAATGGTGCCATGTGCTTGTGTGACGGTGCCATGTGCTTGTGTAACGGTGCTATGTGCTTCTCAAGGTTCTATTCACTGGGGGGGAGGAGGAGAAGCTTCCAACCCAAACTCTCCAGCTTCTACCCCGAAAATTCCAACTGTAGTGCAAATTACTACAGAGAAGGCCCTACTTGAGTGTCAAAACCTTGAATGGTCCAAAATGGCCTCAGACCTTGTGCAATCTAAAACCTCAAATTTTCCCTGATGCTATGTGCTTGTGTGGCGATGCTATGTGCTTGTGTGGCGGTACTGTGTGCTTGTGTGGCAATGCTATGTATGTGCTTGTGTGGCGATGCTATGTGCTTGTGTGGCGATGCTATTTACTTGTGTAGTGATGTTATGTGCTTATATGGCGGTGCTATGTGTTTGTGTGGCAATGCTATGTGCTTGTGTGACGATAATACGTATGTGCTTGTGTGGCAATGCTATATGCTTGTGTTGTGATGCTATGTGCTTGTGTGGCGGGACTGTGTGCTTGTGTGGCGATGCTACGTATGTGCTTGTGTGCTGGTGCTGTGTGCTTGTGTGCTGGTACTGTGTGCTTGCATGTGGCATCCAGGAGGACTGGTCTGTGTTGTTATCATAAGTACACATCCACTGACCCATGTCTGTCCTGCATGGCAGTGTGGTTGTGTCCTAACCCCAGGTGTGCCCTCTAGACAAGAGTCTAGCGTGTTTGTAGTGTTTGTGTAGTAGTAACGATAGGAGAGGACAGTCTGCTAGTGCGACTCCTGGGAGCCAGCATTCCATGATGTTAACCTGTTCCATGTTCTCCTCCAACAAAGCATGTAGAGAAGGCATACCTGGGTGCAGGGAGGTATGAAGCTTTGGTATGCAAGCCAGCTGCCAACCAAGTGTTCTGGTTCACAAACAATTATATTTTCACTTGAAGATCAAAGGGTTTCTAGTGCTCTCTTCCCATCAAG
>CAUJGJ010000215.1:5000-14000 GCA_963170055.1 Halisarca cf. caerulea | reverse complement strand
GTGAACCATTTTGTCCACCTTTTGCAAAGCCAAGGCATACCGGTACATATTTTCAATTTCTAAATCATTCATGCATTTCAGCCCAACAAAGGCCAACTAATTGATTGATTGTTGCTTGTGTGATTGTGTGTGATCTCAAGACCCGCTGGATGACCAGCCAATATTGTGAATAAATGTAATATATTAATTTTATCTTTACTAGTATAGGCGATACATTCTTCTCAGTGCATTATGTGCAAGTGTGCATGCATGTGTGCGGATTTGGGTGGATGAGTTGCATGGTGTGGCTGATACATGTGTATGTGTACATGTGTGTGTGTGTGTGTGTGTGTGTGTGTGTGTGTGTGTGTGTGTGTGTGTGTGTGTGTGTGTGTGTGTGTGTGTATGTGTGTGTACGTGTGTATGTGTGTGTGTGTGTGTGTGTGTGTGCGTGTGTGTGTGCGTGTGCGTGTGCGTGTGTGTGTGTGTGTGTGTGTTTGTGTGTGTGTGTGCGCGTGCGTGTGTGTGTTTTTGTGCATGCAGCAGGATACACTTTTGTTTATTTCTTGTACCATATATGTACAGTGGGCCCCACTTAATCGCATACTGGTTAAAGGAATATTCTGGTTAATGGAATGTAGTCTGCAATTGCAAATACGGAATAATTTGTATGCATACACTGTAGTGAAAGAACTGCTTAAAGGAATATTCTGGGTATAGGAATAAGAATTTCAGCTCACTTACATTCACCGAGTATATAAATCATATATACTGCTTATAAAAATAATGTTGTAAACTAAAGTTTATCCCAGTCAGTTATAGCTGCCCTGCAATTAGAAGGTCAATAACAGTGCTTGCTACCTCTTAAAATTCCTGTTTGAAGTACCAGCATTATTCACTTCACTCTACGCATATATATGTATATATATATATATATATATATATATATATATATATATATATATATATATATATATATATATATATATATATATAAATGCATGCATAAATTCATACATACAGCAATTATATAGTCCCCATGCATTGCTTGCGCAGTAGGAATGTATATTCTGGATAAAGGTATATGTACTTTTACCTAGTCTTGAGGGTATACGATTATAACAGGGGACCACTGTGTGTCCACATATTGCAATTTCTTGCCATTCGATCTCTTTGTATATAACACACACACACACACACACACACACACACACACACATGCATTGATTCTAATCAAAACTATAAGCCTGATTATTTATGTGCACTTGCATGATCAATAGATTTTCAATTATTAAGTTTTCTGTGTTCATGTGTTCAATGTGTCTCATAATATCCCCCTATATGGCCATATATAGTGCTGCATGGGACCAGAGTATCTACGATGGGACTACACTAGATCCTAGTGCCTTAGAAGGCATGATGCACTGAAATAAATAATTATCGATTGATTGATTGATTCATACATACTTCGTATCTATACACACATGCAATATATATCTGCCTATACCTATATACAGTGTAGCTATGCTAACAGATGCACACACATCCAGTCTAAATGTCTAATAATATGCCTTAATTGGTCTCTGAAGAGGGGGACAAAATGGCTGGTTCCGAGCCGGGAAGCCCAGTGTAGAGGGCTATTGGCAACGTGTTAGATTCTGCAGACTAAGCGTATTTCGGTTTTCGCATAATATTATAAACAGATTATTTTTTATAGTGGCCAATTATTTTTTATGGGTATCCGAAATGCAGCTGTTTTTGAGACATAAACAAAGTAGGGGTAACAAATTGGTGGCCTCTACAGGTCAGCCAATAGCAATAATACATTCAAATATGCTACATTTCTGGGTCCCTGGTTTGTTATTGGTATACCAAAGAGAAAACTGCAGCTGAAATGAGGTAATCCTGGCACCCTCATGTTTTGCCTTGCCTGATATATATCCCATTTCTGGTTCAAAATCTGAGTAGCTCCAATAAAATGCCCAAGATTTAGCACAATAACAAACTTTGTTTACAAATTCTCCAGAATTGTTATGAAAACAGTGAAAAAGCCAGACACAGTGGAGACTAGCTTAAAAATAATTGGCCAGTATAAAAAATAACCTGTTTATAATATTGTATATTGTTCTGCATGCATGGCTTCTTGTCGACGAATAATTCGCAACAACTGGCCATGGTGTGCCACAATTCGCGTATTTTCGTGTTTATGTCGTAGAATAATTTTGCAACAACAACTAGCGTACAATACTTCCCCTAGCGATAACATCTTCATTGGAGTACAAGGATATTGTGGAGTGTACCGGTGAGTGGATTTGATTCAATGACCGTATAGTGCCTTCCGAGGAGTTCTAGTTGCTAGCGTGTGTTCTGTACGGCTCTATAAACCGAAGACTGAGCCTTTAGTTACTGTAATTAATTCAGAAGGTTTAACTTTTAGTAGCGTCGAATTCTGCATGAGGTTGTGATGGTACTACTGTATACAATTTGATAGTCTAGCCTTTAGCTAAAAACTTCGAGTATTTCGAAGCGTTAGTATTAGATGATCCAAATGTTGTGCAGGTGAACTGAGTGAGATTGAAAAGTATCACTGGTTGAACATTTCCATTAAACTTCACAATGTGAAGTTGATGAAGGAGCTGATTTCAAAAGGAGTGTGTGTCAACATTCCTGCTGAACTTCCAAAGGATGCTGAATTCAGTCCTCTTCACAACTGCGTGGAGTACAATCTACTTGAAGGTATTCCCCTTCTAGTGGATGCAGGAGCTGATGTGGACATTCATGCACGGGACAAGCACAGACCAACTCCACTTCATCGTGCTATTCTTGCGGAGGAGCTCCCAATGGTAAAGGAACTGATGTTACATGGTGCCGATCCCTACTGCCTTGTTGAGGTAGTGGATTCTGTGAGTGGGAGGCTTGTGAGATGGGACTGTTTTGAACTGGCCAAAGTGTTGAAGAATGATGAAGTGATGTCATATTTGAGCAATTACAAGGTTTGTTGATATGCACATGCAGGTGTGTGTGTGTGTGTGTGTGTGTGTGTGTGTGTGTGTGTGTGTGTGTGTGTGTGTGTGTGTGTGTGTGTGTGTGTGTGTGTGTGTGTGTGTATGTGTGTGTGTGTGTGTGTGTGTGACACTGTGTGTGTGTGTGTGTGTGTGTGTGTGTGTGTGTGTGTGTGTGTGCGTGCGTACGTGTGTGTGTGTGTGTGTGTCTGTGAGTGTGTGTGTGTGTGTACGTGTGTGTGTGTGTGTGTGTGTGTGTGTGTGTGTGTGTGTGTGTGTGTGTGTGTGTGTGTGTGTGTGTGTGTGTGTGTGCCTGCCTAGGTGTAGGAACCGGGGGCAGGGGGGCACTTGCCCCCCTGGCTCTCAATTGGGGGCGGCATTGCCCCCTCCCCCCCCCCCCCAAAAAAGAAAGAATTCTACACTTTCATTTTCAAAATAATCAAAAATCTGCTATGCAACCTAATAATCACATTTAAAGGTTCAAATATATTATCTTCCACCAGAAATTACAGTAAGCTTTGTTTTAAAATTTGCTATATACAAAGAGGAAGTTATAAACATAATAATTGGCATGAATAATAAGTTATGTAGGGAAAGGTTAGACTTACGTAATCAGTATTATCCATGTTTTAACTCTACTTATCGCAAGCTGCCATTTACAAACATTGCACAATCACGACTTGGACGGTTTGCCATTGTTTGCCGCTTAGAAGAAATTATTGGTAGATTTGTTTGTCCGCTGGTCTTTGCCTGTTCTTCAAAATAGGTAGATTACAAAGATTACCATAGTCTAGAGAATAAGTGATGTACAGGCTAATCTTGTACCTTTGAAGATTCTGAAGTTCTCCCATTCTATCATCCACCCTTCCACTTTAAATTTTATTCTTCAGCTACCGGTAGTGTTTGTCTAGAACTTTCCTCTATGCCTTGCATGCATGTTCTTAATGTCTTACCCAGTATTTTCCTTCATGCGTGTGCTTGTTTTAGAGTGTTGGTCCAGTAGCAACTGTTGGACTGTGCACTCATAGATAGCACAAAGCAGTAAATAGGTCAGAAAAATGAGTTTCTTTCTTAAACCCATAGTGTTACAAAGATTCGCTTGGTTGTATAAATGCTAGTTACGCAAAAATTATATTCAAATTGTTTCTACGCCATGATGGTACACAAGAAAGATTCATGTTACAAGATCTTCATTGTTCGCCCATCCCCACTTCAAAACATCTTCCTACACCTATGTGTGTGTGTGTGTGTGTGTGTGTGTGTGTGTGTGTGTGTGTGTGTGTGTTTGTGTGGGTGCACGTGCACATAATATATATACATGCATAATATACGTACGTATATGCTGTGCTGGTCCCATAGCAAGGAGTAAGGCATCAACTGCAGGACCTGCATATGGACCAGGTTGTGCATGCAAGTGTGACCATAGCCATCTGTGGTATTGCTAGGAGGAGGCAAGGAACAGAATTAGTGTAAAAATCCTGAAAAAGGGGGCTCAGGTCTTTGCCTCCTTTGTCCCCCTAACTACACTATTGACAATCGTCATGGTGTATAGAGAATGACACAGGAGCATGTAGGCTTTTCAAATTTATATATGACTTCACAATAGAGTCAATTGTCTCACCCAACAGCAGTGGATGGCTATGTTTCTTGTGTGTGTGAGGGGGGGGGGAGTGGTAAACTTGTAACAGCAGAGAGTGACCATGTTTCTTGTGTGTGTGTAGGGAAGGGGGGAGTGCTTGTAACAGCAGTGGGTGGCCATGTTTCTTGGTGCAGTATACACTTGACAAGGCTAGGTGCTGGTTTAAAGGTTGCTTCTGAGATTAACAAGCGTGAATCATGTCCATCAGCTTGTCGATTTACTAAGCAGCTCAAATAAATGTTTCTGAGATGATTTCTGTATGAGCTAACTTGAATCTTGTATACATATGTACACACACACACACACACACACACACACACACACACACACACACACACACACACACACACACACACATATAATAATTTTATATTGTATACAACATAGGTTGGATATCTGTGATTTCAGGCAAGGACCTCTTCCTTGTTATGAATAGCTTTCAGAAGAAATACTCTAAATTGAACCCAGAAGAAGCTTAAGCCAAACTTCGTCGCTGTGAAAAGCGAACTTAGCATGTAGCAAAGGAATGAAGCCTTTGGGTGTTATTAGCCCTGATTCCCTTCAGAAACTCGGTATTTAGTATTTAAATTGCTAGCTTTGGCAATTTCCTGGAAGTCATGAACTCTTGCCCACAGTTCATGAATGGATGCTATATATAACAGTTAAGACACAGGCACTCGGGCTGTATATATGGCATATATAATGCAGTCACCCTAGGGACGCAACATTTTATATGTCATACAGCCCTCGCGCCCAGTCTTAACTACTAAATAGTGATCCCTGTATTAAATTTGGTGTAACAAAATCTGATGAGTTCCCACCAATGAGGAAACACCTATCTACATATGGTTCCCACTGGTTGAATGACTGACCTGATACGTGTTGTGTTGTTGTTGGGTTTATCAAATTTGTGTGCAATTGATTTGATGTGTTTATTTGTCACTGAATAGTTGTTTGAAGAAGAGAAGTTGAAACTGACCCACCTCTACTGGAGAGAACAACCAGATGTATTAGAGAGGATGTGGCGCCCAACAGCAGTATATTTCAACGATAACATATTTGTTGGTGAAAGGTGGAGAAGGTGGGGGCAGGGGTGGGAGTCCTATGATCAGTTTCTATGTGTGTTCAATGTTGTCAGTCGAACATGGTCTAAACTACCATTTCATGATTCTTGTGCAATGTGTGGCTTCACCTTAGCAACCACAGCCAACCAGATACACACTTTAGGTGGTGCCTGGAGAAAGGATGGGAAAGAAGAAGAGTATTCAAAAGTAGTATTCTCTTTGGATGATAATATGATATGGTCCAATACACTTCCACCACTCAACATAGGGAGGAGGTATGCTACATCAACTTCTTTTGAGGACATGATTGTTGTTGCTGGTGGTGGGGGTAGGAATGGTAATGACTTGTCATCAGTAGAAGTGTTGGACAATTCCCATCCGTCCTCCAGTTGGTGGGAGATTTGTGATTTACCTGTAAAGTCTTGGCTCATGCAGTGTACAGTAACAGACAAGGAACTCTTCATTGGATGTGGTCTTGGTACTGCTAATACAGTTTACACAGCCAAACTGAGTGCTCTAAAGGAATCACTGATTCCAAGTGATCCTAAATCTAGTGTATCTCATGAATCACTTTGGCAATCCCTCCCTAAAACCCCACTCAAGTGGAGTGGTTTAGTTGCTGTAAACAACTGCCTTGTTACTGTGGGTGGTCGTGATGATGCTGGTAAAGACCATTCATCTGTTGATTTGTATGATTGTTATAAAAAGACATGGACTAAAGTGTCTGATATTATAAAGAGTAGAGACTCCCTAGCGGTTGTGGTTTGTACGTTTAAGAACAAACAGGAAATTTTTGTCCTTTGTGGTTTGGGTGCTGCCACTTCTGTAGAATCATGTGAATTATTTTAATATAAGTGTTACAGTATTAATTTTGTTCCTATTCTCATTTGTATAGTTTCCATGGGTAGGACTGTTGTATATACCATGATTTATGTAGTTTTTCCTTCCCATTCCCATTGCAAGTTATACCAGTTGTGTATATTGGTTTTATATATTGATCTATTTTTTGTTCCTGACACAGGCCTTGTAATCAATGTCAAATTGCAATTGAATTTGTTTGATTACTGAAAGTTGACTGTTGAGTCCACATAAGCAGGTAGTGCATGGAATAGGATAATAAGTGGAACTACGTATACATATATATATGCACGTTCCCAATTCTACTGACACCAACATCAAGCGTGGCATAGTGTGTGTGTGTGTGTGTGTGTGTGTGTGTGTGTGTGTGTGTGTGTGTGTGTGTGTGTGTGTGTGTGTGTGTGTGTGTGTGTGTGTGTGTGTGTGTGTGTGTGTGTGTGTGTGTGTGTGTGTGTGTGTGCGCATGCGTGCATGCTTGCGTGTGTGCGTACGTGCGTGTGTGTGTGTGCGTGCATGTGTGTGTGCATATATGCATGCCTGTGTGTGTGGGAATATGTATACTGTGTGTTTGTATCTAAGCTACATAGGTTCACCTGCATGTTTTCATGTTTACCAAACTAAAATACTGCTTTGTGTTAAAGGGGTGTGTCCATGCTAGTAGGTGTGTATCTCCTCACCTATCCATGACAAAACCATACACATACTTTTCCATTGTAGGACTATTGTTTTACAAATCTATTTTGATGATTTCGATACTTCACAATTCTTTCCCCAAAAATAATCAATAGTGCAATGTTTCACCCATCACGGGCTTCTTCGGGCACATGCAATACAAAAATTAAACATCATTGGCTATTGCTAATAGTTACCCATTAATTGGTCTACAAGAGACTAATGGGATAACAGATGGATGTATATTCACATGTCTTTGATCAGGAAGTCCCATGCCGGACTGAGGGGGTACACCTCTCATCTAGGTTGTAACTCCTGCTTCTCCTGATGTGAATGCTTTCCTTAATTGATTCCCTTTTCCTTCTCTATGACAGTGGACTCCTCTGATGCGATGGTTAAAGATCTCTGAATGAACTACATTGGCATTGTTCATGTCCAGGGTTGTATCTAGGATTTAAATTTTGGGGGGGGGATCAAAGCTTGAGTATTACAGTGAATGACTGACGTGCAAGATATATTTGTGTAGATATGATGCATGTACGTATTGTATGTATATAGCAGAGTTCCTTTGAAGATAATGATGGTGGGGGGGATAATTACAAAGTATAGTAGGGGAAGATACATGTGGTATCCTAGAAATCTATAAAACATATGCAGTGCAATGATAATAGAGGTATATGCAGATATATATGCATGTGCATGAAGTGCAGGCATAGATATGTAGGTGTATAAAAACCATTTACAAATGATAAAAGGATGTAGGATTGACACAGGATCGTGTAAAAAGGCGTTATCAAAAAAGGATTCTCCAAAAACACTTGGAACAATTAAGGGTGCCTTTGCAGTAGCCACAGGCTATTGGCCTTCCCAGCTTAAATAAGATTTCTGATACTGATACTGATACTGAAGGGTAAGTTGCGAAACCGGTACAGGGCTAAGTGGGTAAAAGGGCAAGATATATAGGTATAGGGCTAGACGAACATAGGGCTACACATATACATGAGGCCAGACGGGTATAGGGCTAGACAGGCAAAGGGCAAGACAGGTATAGGGCTAGATGAACATAGGGCTACACATACATGAGGCTAGATGGATATAGGGCTAGACAGAGTTTAGTTGGACTGAGTGCACACTGTGCAAATTCCTACATCCCACATGTACAGCACATTGTATGTATGTGCTGCGGGATGTAGGCATACAATTCAGTGGTCTTAATGTGCAAGGTGTTGCACATTGAGACCACTGCTACTATTTGGGCAGCTGGAGGTGTTGCTCTATATGGTGTGTTGTATCAGTCGAACATCGAGGCCCAATTGCACCATCATGTGTACATGTGGTCTATTTCAATCTAGCTTGGATCTGAGATCCAGTAGGTGAATTAAGTGTTATCAGGTGTAGTTGTCCCTACAGGTGGTTGTGAAAGTACTCCTCCTCCTCTTGGTCTACTTCTGTTGGAGAGTACGTCTACACTGAGTGAGTTTGAGATGCAGGATCGGGCCCTCCTGTGATGATGTGTTTGTTGACCAGTTTATTTACATTTCATGACCTATATACTGTATTGCTGTGTGTGTGTATATGTGATATGATACCTAATTATAATGCATGCATGCGCAGTGAAACTTTGATGCCCCCCTCCTCCCCATCCCATCCCCCTTTGTAATCTGCCAAACTTGCCATATATCAAGTATGCATGCAAGGGTTTAATGACCACCAATACACATTATGTAAGTACATATTAATTACCGGTATTATAGTTATTTTGACTTTTTATGTAATGTTTCATTTT
>CAUJGJ010000214.1:215000-265000 GCA_963170055.1 Halisarca cf. caerulea | reverse complement strand
GTCTACATATGTATATGTCTGTACACACACGTCTGTATACTTGTATAGGGGACCCAAGCAGTGACTCAAATGCTACAGGAGATGCTTACAAGACATTGTTTGTGGGGAGGATTGTGAGTTACAAGCTATCAAATGAAGTTATGCACTACT
This sequence comes from Halisarca cf. caerulea, assembly GCA_963170055.1. Taxonomy (NCBI): domain Eukaryota; kingdom Metazoa; phylum Porifera; class Demospongiae; order Chondrillida; family Halisarcidae; genus Halisarca; species Halisarca cf. caerulea. Next base: position 264,850 of record CAUJGJ010000214.1, on the reverse strand, counting down.
GTACATGGATTTCCAACACACACACACACACACACACACACACACACACACACACACACACACACACACACACACACATACACACACAAACACACACACACACACACACACACACACACACACACACACACACACACAGATTCAAATCTGTTCCTCATCCCTAGAACTACTCTACAAGTGAAGAAACCCTTCGCAAGGAGTTTGAGCAATACGGCCCAATCAAGCAGGTCAGATGTGGTACTGTGTGCGTGTGCATGTGTTAAATATTTATTATGTTATGAATTTTTTGAGTTGTTTGTTTTATTTATCATTGTTCATTGTTGTTTCCTTGTAGATTGTTATGATAAAATCCTCTTCCACCAATAAGCCGAGAGGTTATGCATTTGTTGAGTTTGAGTCCGAGAGAGACATGCATTGTGAGTTGAATTGGGAGTGGAAGTGGGACTGGTATGGGCAGTGTGCAGACCTTGTGTGTCTGCTGTATCAAATGTTGTTCAGTTCAGCCGCAGTTTCCCCCAACACCTGTGACCCTGTGTAGTGCACTCTGGGTAGGTGGGGGTAAGGTTGATGTGTGTGTGTGTGTGTGTGTGTGTGTGTGTGTGTGTGTGTGCGTGTGTGTGTGAATGTGTGTGTGTGTGTGTGTGTGTGTGTGTGTGTGTGTGTGTGTGTGTGTGTGTGCGTGCGTGCGTGTGAATGTGTGTGTGTGTGTGTGTGTGTGTGTGTGTGTGTGTGTGTGTGTGTGTGTGTAGTTTCTGACTATGATATGTTGTAGTTTGATCTGTGCTGATTGACTATGTGCGTTTGAGAGCAAGCACATACCACCTGAGCAACTTTTGCTAGCTGCAATGACCATAGAGTACTAACAAGTTGGAGATGTTTTATCTTTGCACTGATTTGATCATCTGTAATAGTGTTCATCTTGCACAACATTCTGTCCTCTTGGATTTCTTTGGGTACACTCAAACTTGAGTAGCAGTTTATTTTTTTATGCATTTAAGAAGCCCAAGTGGGCAAAATGTACGTGCGATTTGATTGTTGGCTGGTGACAAATTGTGACATGTGTTAGCTCTCTGAAAATAAAACATCTCCAAGTCAATCAATATCTCTTACAGTGAGTGTGTACTGTGCACATTTGTGTATGTATGCATGTATGCGTGTATACTGATGTCTGTATGTACCAGTATACACACTAGCATTTAGTGTGTGTGTGTGTGTGTGTGTGTGTGTGTGTGTGTGTGTGTGTGTGTGTGTGTGTGTGTGTGTGTATGTGTGTATGTGTGTGTGTGTGTGTGTGTCAGTGTGGGTAAGGACAAGTGTGTCCAGTTGTGTGAGTGGTGTGGAGTGAGGCTCAGTGCCTTCTGAGGTGTGTGGCAAAGGGTTTGACTGTAGTTCAGTTTTACTCCCTCTCCACTGGTGAGTTTGAATGGGCTGGGTGAGTTGTCATGGTGAGTTACCATGGTGAATTTGAATTGGCCATTATCAAAGTACATACTAGTCTACGTGGACGTACTTCACATATTGGTAAGGTTAGGTAAGGGTTTTATGGCTTCGGGAAGTCCCAGCCATCAGGTAATTCCCCCAAGTCTATCATTTTTGGAGGTCCTCTTGATGGATCCTGTCTTGTGGGTAAGATTAGGTAAGGGTGTGTGGTTCTGGGAAAGTCCCAGACCAACAGGTAATTTCCCTGTGTCAGTCATTTTATTGCTCCCTCACTCATGCACTGCTACACCTACACACACACCAGCTGCTTACAAGTATGCCGACGGTAGGAAGATTGATGGTATGCGGGTTGTTGTGGATGTGGAGAGAGGAAGAACAGTGAAAGGGTGGAAACCACGCTCCCTCGGTGAGTATTTGACAGAACTTCAGAGAGAGATTTTGAATGTGCAGTTGGCCAGTATAGTGTTCCCTGGTTGCCTGAGATGGTGTGTAGAGCTGTCAGTAAAACATAGGCGGCTGAATAGGCCACTGGTTGGCATATCACTTGCGTGTGATTTGTAATTTATTGATGAAATCTTCATCAACTTTCTTGATCTGCTTATGTGTGTATGCCTGGATAGCTTGAGTTTGTAGTCTGAATGCATGTACGTACCTCTGTATAATATGTATTGAATTATTCAACAAGTACAGTGAGATCTCACTCATCCTCTCAGATATCCAGTTTCTCACCTTCCCGCAGTAGTTTTGTTGGAACAAATCTGCAATAATCCTACTGTACACTATACTACTGCTCCCTCGTTTATCCTTTTCCCTCCCTTTATCCACAATTTCATCCAGAATGGATGTGTGCGGATAAGCGAGGCCTGACTGTACATGTAGTCTTGATTTCACACCGAGTACATACGTACACGTATGGGCATATGTGTGTTGTGTTCTACTGTTGTCATTGGCTGTACCCTACCAGGTGGTGGTTTGGGAGGCACTAGAAGAGGAGCTCCACACGAATGTATCAAGTACTCAGGAAGAGTGGATGAGAAGTGAGTGGTGTGTGTGTGTGTGTCTCTCTCTCTCTCTCTCTGTGTGTGTGTGTGTGTGTGTGTGTGTGTGTGTGTGTGTGTGTGTGTGTGTGTGTGTGTGTGTGATGTGCTTGTGGTATGTGTTGTTATCCACATATATTGTGTATGTATGCACATTAGCAAGAGAGAGAATCTATCCTATCCTATCTAACTCATAGTGCATGCACATGTCTGGGTGTGCAGGAATTTGTATATGTACATGTGTTTGTGTGCGATTCACTTGATACCTTATTCTTCCCGTTTGCCGCCAGTCGAGAGGCCGGAGATAGGGACAGAGAGCGTGACAGAGATAGAGATCGTGATCGTGATCGAGGACGAGATAGGGATCGGGATTACGATCGAGAGAGGAGAGGAGAGCGCTACGACAGGGATCGTGGCTACAGAGGGAGGGACTCCAGGCCGGACAGGTACAGGGACAGAGACAGACGGAGGGAAAGAAGCAGGAGCAGAGAGAGGAATGACAGGAGACGATACTAGGACACGAGGTCATCAGCATCTATGATGTACATGTGTATGTGTGGTCTTGTACTAGTGTTCTGACACAATATGCATAGGATAGCAATAAGTGTTGTATTGTCATTATAGAGTATTCATTGATCTATTAATCTCTTTCAAGTAGCGTGAATTTCAGTTGAACTTAAGGCATATGTACCCGAATCTTTCATTGTGCCTTACCCACCTATGGTTTATGATTATGCATGCACTTGTATAGACTTTTTATGGCCAATGTGTGGGCAACCGAGTTCTGTCTATTTGTATACGCTCGTGCATGTAAAACCTCAAACCTCTCATACGTATATATATATATATATATATATATATATATTATATACTAGCATTCATATATTCAACATATATACGTCGATACTAGGACACGTGCAGGGTCAACATATATGATGTACATGTGTATGTGTCTTGTGTTCTTTTCCTTCAACCCGAGTCCGAGGCTGGCAACACAATAGCTATCTGTAATCTGTATCTGAAGTGCTACAATCAAGCAATAACTCAGCGAAAATCAAGTCAACTAAGTAGAATTCGAAACGATCGATAATTCGTGAATCTATTTCAAGACGGCCATTTTTGCATTTTATTCCTGGACGGTAATACCCTGTGCAAAAGGTACTTTCCCCGGGAAGATACCTTACCACAGGCTATTTTTAGAGCAAAATGGCGGCTGGAGATACTATGTCGGAGAATCGTAAGAGGAGCCTTACAGCCGTTCTGCCCAGAATACAAGAGTGTTTCGAATTAAAATTGTTGAGAACTCAGCTTGCAGAGGGTACTACACATGGTTTTCTCACTGAAAGAGAGATTTCTACAATCTTTGCTGAGCGCATCCCAGCAGAACAACTTCGCGTCCTTTTTGATACACTTAAGGGTAAAAGCAATGCTGTTTTTGATAGATTCTGTGCCATTTTGGAGCAAAACAAGTATGAAAACTGGTCTAGGGAATTAAAGTTGGAGGTATGTCTCTGGCTTAGTTCTCAGTTTCAAGTTGTTCGAATTGCCGGCGCTGTATTGATTGGTTTGTGAATAATGTCTTGAATTGCTGCAGCAGGGATGGCATTTATAATGTTATTGCTGAGTTGCAGTCTCATATCCTTGCTATTTATGTTGTCGTAGCATATTCTTTGACAACACTTGTATCAATTAAGACTGCTTTGTTATGTGCAGTGAATCCTCTCTAATCCACCACATGCAATTGGGAATGTCAGTTTTATGGTGGATTTGGGGTCATATGATTAATGAGGCTTGCACTCAGTAGATGCATTTTACTTTGTTTTTCAGAAACTAGGGTGGATTAGTAGGTTTGGCGGATTAGAGTGGTTTCATAGTACATCAGTGTTTGTCTGTATTGAATTTTGTTTTCCGCCCCCTCCTATGTTATTGTAATTGCTATTATATAGGGTAATATATGTCTGTCTGTGGTAATTTAACTTTCACACACAGTCATTATATAATTCTAAATGATAAATTTATTGCATAATTCAAAATCCAGAATACCTGTAATGTATCATGTTTGCATGACACTTTAGATTTAAAGATGAAATTGGCACTGGTTTTATGGGTGCAAACTTTTGTTCACTTCTATTCTCCAGCTGACAAAAGGAATGATTGAAAGGATAGGCAATGAGAACTTGAGAGAATTTTTTTACATAAAAGGAGTGAAAACAGACTATACTTCAGTTCTTTCAGGAGATGGTACATTTGGTGAGGTCCGGAAGGCAACCTGGCATAGTCATCCTTGTGTTATAAAGTCCTTTGATATAACCAAGAATAGCAAAGCAGAAATGCGCCTTGAAAGAGAAGCCTACCTTTGGGCTCTTTATTTGCGACATCCCAACATTGTTCAGTTTTATGGCCTTTGGGAGGAGGAAAAATCAAGTGGAACACGATCCATAGTCATGGAGCAATTAGTTACTAATCTTGAAAAGTTTTTAATAAATCATAAAATGCAGAGAAAGACCATTCCACTTAATCTCAAGCGGTCTATCCTGCTTGATGTCTGCAGAGGTATGTCTTATCTCAATAGACAAAATATCATTCACAGAAATCTGAAAGCTTCCAATATTCTCCTGTCAAGTAGTTTGGTAGCGAAGGTTAGTGATTTTAGCACAGCACGCCTTTGTGAACCTCAGCAGCTAAGTACAATTATTGATGGCGACCACATTGCTCCTGAGGTGTCCAGTGGGAAATATGGTCTAAAAGTTGATGTATTTTCCTATGGAGTGGTAATAATGCATATCATTATTCATGAACCGCCTAAACCTGACCCAAGCTTGCAGGGAAAGTCACCATACCAACAAAGAGAAGCTCATGTTATTGCGTTGGACCTTGCCCAGTATGAAGAGTTGCCTGAGCTCATGAAGAAAAGCCTGGAGGCAGAACCCGAGGATCGCCCAACATTTGACGAAATTGAGGAAAAGCTTACTGCCGAAGGCAAGTCTCTTCTTTCTGCTACTAAGCGGTATGAAAATCTAATTGGAGACCTCCAAAACCTTTATGAGAAGAAGGTATGTATAGTAGTATTATGTATATGTATGTACTGTCAGACTGAGTGCATGTTAATATTTTAATGTGTATAATATTGTGCATATGCAAGGCTGCATACAGGCTGGGGGATTGAGCGAACTGAGATTCCTATAAAATCTTGGGGGGGGGGGATGTGATATGGGGATGTAAATGTACAGGGATAAGGGGAGGAGATAGGTATGTAACTATGCTTATATATAGTCTAAAGGTTTCTTTCAGTCTGAGAAAACTAGAAGGTGTAAGTCTGTTGTATTGCGGAGCAGCTGCATGTGTATGAGTAGCTAGGGGTATATACAGTACCTTATGTTTTTCTGCAAGCGTATGCACAGGAATCCTCGGAATATATTTGTGAAACATCTGCACGGTAAGCCGCAAACACTATCATGCAGAGCTCCTTGCGGAAGCCCGCAGAAATAGTTAAACATCGATCACAATACGTGTTAGGATTTAATTTATCAATAACACACACATGCTTAAACACGGAAGTCAAAAACTTAATGACCCAATGGTTCGCCATTCTTCTCTACAACAATTGGAAAAACTTCTGAAAGATGGACTATGAACTTGGAACAAACATTGGGCTTTAGGGTCTTCCAAAACTCTCTGATACCATCCTTGAGTTCTTGGAGATTCTTGGGTTTCACTTTGTCCATAAAGTGGGTCTTCATCACTCCCCAGACCAGTTTAATAGGGTTCAACTTTGTTTTGTTGTAGCTTTATTGCTGCGACTGTTTGGAGTAAGGTTTATTATATTGATATCAAGGGCTTAGCCAGGATTTTTTTCTACTGAGGCAACACCTTGAACCTATAGTCGGTTTATATAGTAACATAAATTTTGTTTGTAAATCTGCCATCACGACACGCACGTCATTCAGGCAGCATGTGGCTGGTCAGCTGATCCAAACTCTACTTTTGGAACGAATATGGTGGAATCGAGCGGTGCTGATCGAAAGCTCAAACTAATTGCCAATGTGCTACTCTAGAGTTTCTTGCAGCTAATACATTGTATCATCTCAAGGATGTTTGTGTGTTCTTGAATTCAGTATGTTAAAAGCTTAGTGCTCTGAGTCACATTTTGTTAGCCCTTCTCCAAATATCCTTTAGATTTTTTTCATGGTTAGAATATCAACTGAGATAAATGCCTTGGTTGCCTCATACCTGGCTACACCTTTGGATATCACAGTGTGCTACTGACAGCCATTTTAGTCAGTACCTGAGTTTCCGCGGACAACAGTATATGGGGCTACGTGCGCACTAAGCATTTTATTTCCACAAATTTTCCGTGAATTCCTGTTTCCTTGCGCCGCAGAAGTTGGCGGAAAAACATAAGTTACTTTTGTTATGTACTGCATGTTCCCCCAGAAATAAATTTGCTTTGTAGGCTTTGTAAGATACTGTCGGAGGCCATTTTAGGCCACTTGAGAGCAGTTTATGAATACCATACTGTCCTATTTTTGCAGGACTTCATTTCACGAATTTCACGAATGGCTTCATATTTGCAAAATTTTATCAGCAAATTTTTCTAAGCTGCTGGAAAATGGCAGCCATAACTGTTTACATATCGGACACTTCAGAAATATTAGATCCTGGTTATCAGGCCTGTATTTTGTTGTATAAATTTGGACACCCATGCAATTGTCCTCAGTAAAGATGTCCAAGTTCTTTCAAATCAGCTTACACGGAAGTCAGGGCACGCTGTCCAACCGTCTAGTTCGGAAACGTTTATTTGAGCTTCTCAGAAGTGGATCAATGACCTGATGGGCATGATTCAAGCCCATAGACCTTAGAATCAGCCTTGTTCAAGCTTCGTCAACTCAACCAAGCTTCGTCAAATATAGTATGCTGTTACTCAAGATCTTCACCTAAACATATAAATGGGACAACACCATATTTTTAGCCTGACTTCCTAGACTAATAGCCTCCATGCATTCGTGAAAATAAAAACGCAAACAGTCGACTTCCAAGCAATTCGCGAAATTTAGATCCCACAAAAATTTCAGGCAGTAGGGTATATCTGTCACTGCAGTTGACAATGTATATGCAGGCATGCAATGTCAAGCCAACAATTCTCAAAAGAAGGGAGGAGGGTAAATGATCCTGCTTTGACTCAGTCCCAAAGAAATTTTTCTTATGATTTCTTTGGGACAGAGTCAAAGAGTTACCGATTGTGTTGTTTATTGGTATAATATGCTCATAGTAAAAGTATTATATATTGTATGTTGGTGCATGTACTTAGTTACAGCTGATCATGATCTACTAAGTATGTTTTGAAAATGCATAAACCTTACCTGCATGCATATCATTCCCTAGGAATCGGTTAGTGAGCATCCCGCAGTCAGTGTAACTAAAGCTGATGAAAAGAAGCCGGCTGTTGTTGATATTGGGATCAATACTATTAGTATTGACCAACATAATGCTAGAGTTACCATTGGAGGGATCAGCAACAATCTTCAGTGGTTTTTGGCGGTGTTCATTGTTATTATAGCTTTCTATTGGGTGTATAAGATCTGAAACTTGAAACTGTTGTGTGCACTTGATTTATAGCTATATCTGGTTTATATATTATAGTTTTTTTTATATCCACATTGGTATGTGCATAATATGTATGACTTGCTTAATGTATGTAATAATATCATAATACTGTTTTTGCATTTAGAATTTTTTGATGAAAGATGGAATATGACGAAACTGTAGAAAGCTATTCTGAAATCCTAGAATTCCAACTTTCAGTGAAGGCTGCATGATACACCATTTTGACCCTCTCGCATACTTCAACCATGGGGTATATAGAGTATCTGTGCTTCAACAAACGGAAATCAGCAAGCAAAGCCAAAATGAGTGCAAGTGGTGGTATATTCCTTCTTAAAAGTAATTTAAAGAAAACATTGTAGAATTGTTTGTGTTGGTGAGGCTCTGTGTCTACAAGAACAAATTAAATACACCCGTTGTACGTGACCATTGTGAGTGAATTTGCTGAGAGTATTATATACTGTAGGGAAGATGACGCAATATTAGATCGCTTCTGGTACCTGACGAAAATTAGAGTTACATGGTGTAAATTGGAATGGCCACAAACTTGACAGGGTTAATTAGAATACATGCAAATTAATGGAAGAATTGTGGCCTCAGGCTGATGAAAATTAAATATCATTTTTTGAAAAAATAACATTATGTGTATATATTTTGTGGTTAATGATGAAGTAATAATATTGTAATTTGATAATTATTACTGGGAAGTTATAAGTTTGTGACATTGTATATTAATTTAATATTATTTACATTCAACCAGCCAACTAATATTATTAGATTAATATTCTTATGTACAATGTCTATGTTTCTGATATTATACCGATCGTGACTTATAACGGTTGTCTATGCTTTATATTATGTTATAATAATTATACAATGGTGTTCAGCCATTTGAGTGCGTATAATATAATATTTGAATGCATGGCTGAACATCATTGTATAAGCGATATATACCCCACCCCTGGGCTCTTACATATACAATAGGCACTGCATGCATGGAAAACTGAAGCAATATTAATTTTGGTAATAAATGCATGAGCAGTTATAGCGCCCAGACCTCTTGGTACAGGTACACACTGGTGTATACGTATATCTGTAATAAGAAGCTTATAAGGCTAGTGGTCGAGATCCTATTACAGTTATATACACCGGTACCAGTACCATTATGACTTTTACCATTGTGCAGTTACCCCAGAAACAGGATAAAATAATAAATATTATAACATTATAAAGCCTGCATGGAAGAATAGCCAATGGCTAAAGGCTACCCAGTCTAAATAATGTTACCTGATACCTGATGACAAGTCTTTATACCACAAAATAATGCAGTGATCTGTCATGGTCGATATTAACTACCTACTTTACAGTAAATTTCTTATAATATACAATATGCTTGCATGTACATGCAATAGTCATGCTACATATGTAGAAAACAATATTATATAGCCCCTTAATTGGGTGATATAGTAATATCCCGATCGAGTATTATGCATGCATGCATGCCTAGCTATATAGCTAGCTCAGTATATAATAAAACTGCATGACACCCAACCTGAAGCCCGGCCTATAGCTGCATGCCTGATTATCTTCTCATTATTAAAATTTAATATAATACACTATATAGTCAGGGTTCTATCCAGTGGGGGGGGGGGGGGCTTCCATCCCAAACTCCCTAGCTAATTCCACCCTCCCAAAAATCCAACTGCAATACAAATTACTATGGAGTATAGGCCCTACTTGAGTGTCAAAATTTACCTTGAATGATCTAAAATGGCCTCAAATACAACCTGGTATAACCTAAGAACTCAAATTTTCCCTACGGGGCATGCGCCAAGACCCCTCTAGTTATTAATAAGTACATATACTCCTGCACTCCATAATATATCCGGTCGTGCACAAACACACACACACACACACGTGCACACGCATACACACACACACACACACACACACACACACACACACACACACATGCACACACACACACACACACACACACACACACACACACACACACACACACACACACACACGCACACACACACACACATACTGCATACACACACACACACACACACACACACACACACACACACACACACACATACACACACACACACACACACAAACACACTGCATGCACATGCACACATCTATGCACATGTATACACACAGGCACTCGTTTCACTACTATGGAGAAGGCCCTACTTGAGTGTGAAAATCGCCCTTAATTGAATTGTCTAAATTGGCCTCAAATGCAACATTGTCTCACCTAAAAACTCAAATTTTCCCTGAGGGGGGGGAGGGGCCGGGGCATGCCCCCCTAGTTTCATATATCCCTGCACTCCATAACAATTGTATCTGCATGCACCACTATTATCACTACAGTGAGACCTCACTTATCCGCACCTCAGATATCCAGTTCCCGAGCTCACCTTCTGCAGTAGTTTTTATTGGAACAAATCTGAAATATCCTACTGTACACCATACTACTGCTCCCTCACTTATCCAGTTCCCTCACTTTATCTGCAAATTTCATCCAAAACGGATGTGTGCAGATAAGTGAGGTCTGACTGTACATGTACGTATACACTGCATGTGTTTATATAATATTTTGTAGATGTCTAGGATATTACACACACATGAAATTGACCCTCCTTACTATGCTTTGTAATCCCCCCCCCCCCCCCCATCATCCTGCTATATACATACAATACATGCATCAAATCTATGTGTATATCTTGTGCAGCAGTCATTCACTGTAATAATAATAATTATATATTCAAGCTTCCCCAAAAAAATTTAATCCTAGGTAGAACCCTGATAGTGCATACGGGACCACCTGTCTATAGAGACATCTAGCTATATTATATTATAATAATATTATTATAGGCTGCATGGTACTGGTCCGTGGACCACTTCAATCAGCATGCATACCATATATATATAATATTATGTTATACAAAGAAGCCTAGCTTGCAGTTGATACCGCCTGGGAATAGGGACATGCATATGGAGTAAATTAGGCCCCTGCATGCAGCTGCTAGGGTGGTCTTAATTTAAAACAGGTTCCATATACCGTACATGCAAGTAGCTAGCTAGATCTGTAAATTAAATGTAATTAATCTGTATAATTTATCTATATATATATATAGCATGCATTTATGTACGTATATAATATATTACATACACATGCATTATATACTTATTAATATTCTATATAAAATGATATTAATAATATTTAATACCAATGATAGTACAGTGGAACATCCAATATATAAATGGACACCTTATATTTGGAACTTGCTTGGTCAACATGCGTATACCCATAGACTGGAAAATCCACAAAATTTGCCCCATCTACAAATCAGGTGACAAAACAAATATTTCAAATTACCGCCCAATCTCCCTTCTACCCATTCTATCAAAAGTTTTTGAATCAATAATGTACAACAAAATAATTGACTTCATACATCCACGAATCTCCAAACTTCAATATGGCTTCACAAAAGGTCGATCATGTTTATCCCAGTTGCTGACCTCATATTCCCGAATCATCAACTTGGCAGACCAGGGACTATCTTCAGATGTCATTTTCCTAGATTTCTCTAAAGCGTTTGACACTGTTCCACACCCAGAGCTATTGTACAAACTTTGGTGTTTTGGTATCACGGGTCCCTTGTGGCAATTATTCAAGGACTATCTCAGTAACCGAGTCCACTTCGTTGAAATTGATGATGCATCTTCAAGTGTCCTACCTGTACTATCTGGAGTACCCCAGGGTAGCATCTTAGGCCCAATTCTTTTTCTAATCTACATCAATGACCTACCTCATTCTATCACAAATTCCTCAGTTTACCTATTTGCCGATGATACCAAATTTATCAATGCTTCAAGCAACTTCTCGTTGTTACAATCTGATATTGATTCATTACAGCAATGGTGTCTTGAATGGAAAATAAACCTAAACCTCTCCAAATGTATCTGTCTCCAATTTAGCTTCTCGAATTCCGCATCCACAAACTATGTCATGCATACTGATTCTACTACATTAGAACTGTCATCCTCTTCTTGCCACCGAGATCTAGGAATAATAGTTTGCAACAACCTCTCATGGTGTGCTCAATACAAATCAATGTGTTCATCTGCATATCGCACTTTGAATTTCATCAAACGACTGTTCCAAGCCTCTCCCGCATCAATATATCTCAAAAAATCTCTGTATATCTCACTTGTACGATCAAAATTAACTTACTGCTCACAGTTGTGGAGACCCCACTTCATCAAAGATATTGCAATTCTAGAAAATGTTCAGCGCCGTGCAACCAAATTCATCTTAAATAACTACACATCAGACTACAAAGAACGATTAACCGCACTACAACTTCTCCCACTAATGTACTGGTATGAGCTTCAGGATCTTCTATTTTTCATCAAATGCCTCAAAGATCCACCAGATAATTTCAACGTCTCTGATTATGTATCCTTTGTAACTACATCAACCCGAGGTGGAAGGAGCAACAAGTTGATATACAACCACACACGCACAACTAGAGCTAGACACTTTTACTTCAACCGCATCGTACGATTATGGAACGCCATGCCCTTTATCAACCTGCATTTACCATTTCATTCTATCAAGAAATATCTAATCAAAATCTTCTACATCAAATTCAACGCAAACTTCAATCCTAATTGTACCTGTACTTTTCATGTTGTCTGTCCTTGTTCACAGTGTCACTCTGCTCATCCTTGATTACATGTAACTTAGTAAAGTCATTCCACACATCCACTTCATTTTCATTTCCTGCATGTCCATCCCTTCTTGTATTTAAATGGCCTCACATGACACACACTCTTATTTCAAGCTGTTTACTACATCTCTCAATTACGATGGCCAATTTTGTACCACAGATAGGCTGCATCACATGATGATGACAGACCTTCAGCCACACCCCTTAAATCAACCCATAAACATTACAACATCTCTCATGTACATTATTGTCGGCTGTAAAGCATATATAATAATAATATAATAATAATAACTATAGTTGCAAGCAATCCATATATTAAATTATACCATGCTATATTATTATAATAATATTATACGTACATGGCCAAACATATACATACACAATAATACTTAGTCTAGCTATTGTTGCACTCCATTAGCAGTACAATAACAATTAAACACACGCAGGTATGTTATGTCCGATTTCTGGACATAAAACAAAATGGCCGACGTACTCGAGGTACCATAATTTTTCGCTTTATTCTTTGTCTAAATGTAGGTAGACCTTCCAAAAATAGCAGAAAAAGCATCTGTCCCATATATACTTGGCTTCGAAAGCGACAAAAGTTTGCTATAACCTCTACAAATCACGTGTGGTTAGTTTTCTCTGCACCATACGAAAATATTTCAAAAGGCAAAAAGGCGGTGGTTAGGATCTCGGATTTTGGACACGAAAATAGGTTTAAATGAAAGCACAGATTGAAAACTTACTAAATCGAATCTTGGGCAATGATGCTCCACTCGACGGCTGTTATGTCCAGGGGTTTCTGCCTGAAAACAAGGTTCCTGCTCACAAGACGTTGGACATAAACCGAAGGGAACAACGCACATTGCTCCAAGATTCGATTCTGAGGATTTGGTCCTTTAGTAACAACATATTACAGTTTCAAAGCTAAAAGCCGAGATCTCTACCACCGCCTTTTTCGATGAAATTTTCCTGTCGATCACAACTGCCTTTCCAGGTTGAGTCACGAACGCAGGTATAACATGTGCATTCTCAGTAAACAGAGGGGCGTTGTGTGGTTTGCAAAGGAATTTGATTGAATAATAACACGTTTTACTGATGTGCACACGTTAGTCACGCGTATGGCATACGAATAGCTTGAAGGATAATATTATACGCTCTTTTACTCTCAACCAGAAGAATAATATATCGAATATCGTGTATTAGTCCGCACATGAAGTGTTTTCAAGACGTTCTAATACCTATTCGTTTGTGTTGGGAGGAGTATCGGTTTCACCGATCGTTACCTTTGGCTGGTGACGTCATCATATCACGTTACAACCTTGTGATAAACGGCGAGAGAGAGACTTCTTCAATGACTGCAGTTTCTTTCAAAAACCCGGTCATCTAAACGGTTGTGTAGAGGAGCCATGTCGCGGGAGTTAGATCACAATAGGTAAATCTAAATTTTCACCGTTGGAGATTTTGTTAGCATCTCCCATTCCCGACATGTGCACAAGTTTGTGGTTTTACTTTGGATGAAAAACAACGTTTTGGTGGACATCTCAGGAACGAAGAGGAATGGTAAGTTCTCCAACGGTGAAAATTTAGATATTGTTGTTGAAAGGTTCTGAACAAAGTATGACTGCTCGAAATGATGGTTTACATGACCGGGTTTTGCACTAAACCTAATTTTAAGGTCCGAATCTGTGGTTGCCTTTTCGGCTTCAAGAAGCTGGGTCAACAAAGTTAAGTCAACTATTGTAGCGTTAAATAGTTAAATTAATGCTCTGTATGCTTTTTGTACTACACAAGTAAACTAAACGGACGAAAAGTGGGGGGTAATTTCTGCCGACTTTAGGGCGGCCATTTTGACTTCTGCTCACATGTGCACATGTCACACGTGCACCTGCGAATCGTCACGTGTTTCACAAACGTCTTTCTCGTATACTCACGTATACGTTCCGCTTGTACATGACATCATCGCCAAAACAAACTTACAAGCGCGTGACAAACCCAAACATTGCTCGCTATAATGAAATTCATTGTATGAAGCCAGATAACATCGCGCTTTTGGCTGGATTGGGACATAACACACCTGCGCATACGACATGTCTTCTATCATGCACAAATACAATGTCTATCTGTTCACTGGGTATGGTCTATAGTACTGTATAAACATATGTTACCAATGTAAACCTGAAGTAATGATTACACACACTGCACATGCACCATTTAATTACAATGTAACAATAAGAAAGGCGATGACATGCTATTGGCCTCTACCTCAAGTCATGATCATGTTTTAATCAATAGGAATCCTATCCATCAAACACTTTAGTAATTTGTCTAATTTGCGAGCTGCTTCCAACTGTAGTTGTCCAGCAACTGGTTTTGCCTTCTCAGGTAGAGATTCACATGCATCTCTTGACCACTCTGGAGGCTCTCGACCATGCCAAAAGGGGTTATATATTACCCCCTTGCTGATATTGTCAATATTAGCAGCTTTCTGCATTTCTTCTCCAAAGTTGTCATGCAATGCCATTTGTACAAGACAATGAAGTGTGTCTGGTTCCAATTCCATCTTGTCAGGTACAATCATCTTTGGTACAATGGCAATGAGGAGGTGGCAAAGGTAGACCTTGTCTGTACTTCGTAAAAATGTGAATGAACAGGCACTACCAGCCTCAGTCACAAGAGAACCAGGGGTACTTGTGTCAGTCTTGTGAAGTGTCCGGATACACTTTACAAAATCCCTCACGGCACGTGGACACTCGGAGTGGATAGCAGCATCGAATGTGGAGTAGTTCTTGGGAAACAGACTACCAATTGAGATACATTTAAAGGAACCAACTTCACACAGCTGAGATAATTGCTTTTCTGGTACAACAAGTCCATTATCGACATTGTCACATGCCCATTTGGGTTGACGCAGAAACAAATTGTATGCAATCTAAAAAGAAGGGTATAAAATAAGACTTAGTGTGTAACTGTATAACAATGGTACAAATAGCACTTGCTAATAGGTTTACTAATTAGATACACCCAAAGCTTAGCATGATAATACTATATACTCCCATGTACCCAGCAAAATGAACCACATATATACCGTATAGCGGGAAATTTTCGCGGAGTAATATTTTCGCGGATTTCGCGGTTATCCCAACATTTGCGAATTTTTTAATCCGCGAAATCTTAGCACTACACATGTACATCCACAGCTACGTCAGGCTCAGGTAGTACGTACACGCTAGGTCCCTGCACTGTTGTTCTTTGTGTAGCAGCAGTTTCTCAACAAGCTGGTCGTGCTGTACGTCGCTTTTTCCCTTCTTCAAACGAAACGATCAGGTGGAGCGTGCACACCTGATCGAAAGTTTCACCGTCCATTAGAAAGCAAAAGTAACCTCAAATCTTCCACTGAAGTGTAAATGGTGTAAACGGCTTCAACTTGTGCTATTTCGTTCACATGATACTCTCAAAAGCTACTTTCCTACCATCACCTAAGAAAAAAATGGCCTCCTGAATTTTAGGGATCTGTGAAAATATTATCTGAGAATTTCAAGAAATAAGCCATTTGCGAAAGTTTTACCCCGCGAAAATTTCCCGCTATACGGTAACTACTTATATGTGGAACATGTCCACATTTGTTTGCACTCCTCAGTCTGTATAGTGGTAAAATATCTAATAGATGATATTAGTCATGAAGTTATCTCGTGATTCATATACTGTTATTCAGACATATACAATTGCTGAATCTTTATTATATTGATGTTTTTTGTCATCACCATCACATGCTGGTATGTGACCCAACTGAATGGTCTTTGGAATTTTAGTTTTCTACTGGGTGTTAGGTAAGGGAGCAACCTAGCGATGGTTTTATAGTACCAAGTGTGAGTTGCACTGTACAACTTGTCCATATTGGGTATTTGAATTTTGAAATTTGAAATTTAATTGTTGCCATTTAGTTGATCCTGTCCTAAGCACTACCAGAAGTAATTAGAGGTAGCCACCATTTTCGGCTTTTAACGATTGCTACCAATCGCAAATTTGCTGTTAAGGAGTGGCTGGTAGTGTGTAAGAGTTTATCATGTATAAAGAAACATTGGTGACTCCTGTCATAGGAAAAAGCCTCAATGTCAGAAGGAAAAAGGAAATCGTAAAGATCTGTTGTGGGCAACTGTGTATTTGAGTCATTCACGTACTGAGTAAGATATCGTCAGTTGGTTAAGCTAAGCTACATTCCTTGAGTCTGGGTGAACATTATTTAGGCCATGCAAAGTGCCAGTATTGTTGCAATAAATACAAGAATAGAATTCGATCCTCCTGAAACAGTATATCTATTGGTAATCCTTTTGTGAAGCATAAATTTTACAATTTGAATCTCATCCGTGAAATCCATGACAATTACGTGCATCAAAAATTCTGTACTATATGGTATATATCTAAACTTAAGATGCCTGCATTTTGTATAATGTCCAAAATCAGACAGTTCAAAAACTCTGCCAATATTTAAAAGGTTACTACACACCTCCCAAGGAGGTATCAGATTTACTGCTCGAGCTCCAAGGGCATAAAGCATCTGAGGGCAAGTGCAGTAAATATGATACCTCCCGAGCAAGGTATGTAGTACCCTATTTATTGCTAAAGAAACTTTCCAATAGTTCCTAGAAAGGGATCCGTTTGATGAATTTTGTCTCTAGGTGTTTCAGGGTGTCAATATGTATGTATGTTGATGAAGAATAAAAAAACGATTTCAATATGGATGAAAATGGTTTCGAAGAGCTATAGTCGTGGTTATGTACATACATGTTTTCAACCTTTTCGACTGTAGCTTTTGGAGAAAAGTTCTCTGGACATCGTTAATCTTCTATAAAAGCCTGCACAAGGCTTCCCACTTTTTCGGAAAGCTCCAAGTATCGAGGCACTGCAAAGCTTTTCCAAGGGACTTGCTACTATTTTTAGCCTAAAGTCAGTCTCGGTCTGTCACTTCGCGAATTTGAAATTCTGCATCCGCGAATAATTTAGTACCGCGAAAATCCTCAAGTGTTGCGTACGCGAAAATTTAGTACCGCAAAAATTTCCGAGCACACGGTACCCTGTGTGCATGGTCATCATTAATTTTCTATAAAAGCCTGCACAAAGCATCCTGCTTTCAGAAAGCTTTTAGTTTTGACATGCTGTAAAGCTTTTCCAAGGTATACTTGTTGTTTGTTTATTATTTAGGTAGTAGCAGTCTATCACTTCACACGCTTGATCGATTCTCATGACCTTGGAATTATAGAGTCAACAATGTATTCATATTCTGGAGTCATAGGAGCATTTTATGGTCTACAAGGAATTAGGTGAAGTAAAGCTACTTTCAATCTTTGCATGATACCAAATGACTTTCAATTTTGAGTGTACATGTGAAACCTGTAAAAGAACACCTGTCCATAGTGACCACTGTAGGCTGGTCTGGGAATAACTAAAGCCATACTATAACACTTCTACATAAGGATCACCTGTCTGTAGAGACCACAATTTACTGTATCCCTTGAGTGGTCATTATATACAGGTTGGACTGTATATAGTTTACTGACAAGTTTCAGGGCACAGTGTCACCCTGAGCAGCAAATACTTTAACTCAGAACATTCCCTTGGTATTCATTTGAATGGAAAGAGTACTATTCACTTATCCAAATTTTTGACGAGAAGCGGTAGCAGCAATGTTCCTACCAACCATACAAGAACATGCACTCACTGATGTGAATTTAAAATCATGCATGCAGTACATGGGCAATAACACTATATCGTGATGCGAGGGGTACTTTTTAAAGTATTGCATGACAAGGTATAGGGATTACAGCTGCTAGGGGACCTGCATGAGGGCATGCCCCGGCCTATACCATTGAGAGTAATGTGTTTTATAACGATCATAGGTTGTTTGGACACTGTTAGCAACTCACTGTTGAATATAGTCTCCAGATGCTTGTTTTATGTAAAAGAATACTATATCGGTTTAGGATGGGAAGGGGAAACAGTTCTAAATCTATATGGCTAAATGAGTTTTTGTCCAAACATCAGACACGATAACAAACATGTAGGAAAGCCCTATTTTCAGCTTGGCAAAGTGGATGACGAAAGGTACAGTAAGTGTTCACTAACTCACTGCATGTTGTTCTTTCATGGCGTATTTTTGCATGTTTGAATTATGTTCACATCAACACATGTCATGGAGTGCATGTGTGCAAACCAACTCACCAAGAACTCCCTCAACGTTGGGATAGAATGTGCTTTAATGTTAACCTGAGCATAAAATGAAAGAGCTTGTTACTACTGCAATGCTATATGTCATGTTATACACCCAGAAGTTGAAACACTAAAAACAGAAGAAAAGTTGAGTTATCACAAAAACAATTGTATTAAAATTCAATTAATTATAATATGCCCCCATTTAAATGTGGACTACAAGTATAAAAGGGGCAGTGATGCACAGCATTTTGGAAAGAAATGGCATGAAGCATACACGTACTGCATAGTACAAGTACTGTAAAGATGGAAACTTGTATTTGTGATATACAGAGCAAGGGCAGCAGAAGCTAGTTGGCTATCATGGCTTCAGCCATCCCAAAATAATTCTTGGCACAGCTTAGTTGTCAATGTGAGGGATGTCAAATGGGGCAGAGTAGTGGTGTCTATTAGCTGCACATTTCAGAGGTGTCCTATAATAGACGGAGGTTTCACTGTAGTCACCGTAATTTCGAAATTTGTAGATGAAAGTGCACATATTAAGTACATCATTGATACGTACATGGAAGGACACTTAAACATGGACTGCGAGTATAAAAGGGGTGTGATGCACACAATTTGTATTTCAAAAAAATGGCAGATTGTATTTAATGTTAGACAAGTACTGTAATGAATGGCACTATTACAGTAACTCATACACTAGGATGTCTTCCACTCATACAAATGTACAGAAACACTATAGTACTAATGCATACTAAAGTGTAACAATCGTCCGAATTGCATCGATCGATTGTTGTCATTTTTGCTCATGGCAGCCGTACAGCTAAACTTAAAGCCATTTCTCGACGATCAACACTTTTATACTCGTGGTCCACATTTAAAACGTGTATTGTCCAGAATCTGATAGTCCAGGAAAATTCAAGCAAATCTTTGTGACGGTATAAAATGATAAGTTCACTTGTATGTGTTTTTCCAAGATAGTGACAGTATACTATCATATACCAGTTATCAGTAGGCAATGCATTTTGTGTTGCCTGCTCGAATGTAACAAATGCTCAATGATCCTAATGGTAGTTCTGTTCTCAACAGGGGCACAAATCAGAACATACTCATCGTTGATCTGGGTTGGGCAGATTGATGCCTTGGCCATGGGTTTGTCTCGCATGCCAGACCTCAGCGAAGGAAACTCCACGGCGATTCCTTGAAGTACGTGGTGGTGACTCTATAGAATTTTGGTGACAAACTTTGGACTTCAGCGACTAAAACTCTATTTCATCCCTATGCGTTTCTCTGTTGACCGTGCGTGAGGAGTTTGGAGAAGCTGTGCAAGTTGAAGGAAGAGCTTAGAGACAAAGAGTGGGGAGACTTGCAAACACGTTGCTCCCACGAACGAAGTCACGAAGCTTCAAATATCCCACTCAACTCGCTACCTTGGCAAGTACCCTCTGCATGCATCTCCATTGCTGAAAATAGTGTAGGGATCCAATACAGGGTATAATATGCAGCCGCGAGAGACAAAGCATTTAAAGGTGTGACGTAACGGGATAAGTAGCTGCAGCGCAATCTGATTGGCTGGCTGCTCATTGTATATATGACAAAGACGAGCAGTATAGCTCTAATTATTCTTCATACTTTCTGTTGGAGTATCTATGGTCCAACATAGTTTTCTCTCTACATGGTCCTGTTTGTGACGTCAAACTATTTTGCAACGCTTTTTCCATGTTTACGGAAGTCACCCACACATAAGTGGATTTAGAGCACCTTTCGAGGGCTATAACTTCCCCACTATGCGTACGACGACACTAAAATGGGTATCATTGGACATAGCTTTTCAATCTCTTCCACATATCAAAATTTTTCTTAATTTGTCAGTGGCCCTTCAAGTATGAAAATGACTTTCACCATCAATACATTTACAATAGTCTTTCGAAGTTGGCACAGCGACTCCATTTCATTTCCTTGGCAGCCATTAAATATATTATCATACGACTGTCGACCAATTGATACGATTAATATGGCTGCATGTGGCAAAGATGGCACAGATGAACTGTCCTCCTCTATAAAAGGCCTAAGAAAAATCTAGGCAGGAATCGATCCCTACCCAAAAAGCATTCATTTCTGTCTGTCAAATATTGATTTTAGAACAGTACTGTTTGTGTGTGCTATTCAAACTCAATGACAAAATGGCAGCCATTTTGGTGCATCACTGCACATTTTATACCCTTTTCTGGAACCTCAATCTGGAAAATGCATTGGCTTCCAAATTGAATGCATGTAATTGCATAAACAACACCTTTTTAAAGTAGCAGTCCGCATTCAATCAACCGCCATTATAAGGGGAAGTTAATTTAAACTTCAGCACAGTTGGTTAATATGACCTCATTAATTGTCCTATTGAAATTCATCACTTGAAAGTTTATTCACCCTAAAACAAAATTTAAGTGACAAGCAGTAAACTGACTTTGACATTCTTGTAGGCTCCCTCCAAAGGTTCACCGCTTCTTTGAGTTTTAGTTAGCTTTTCAGAAGTGGTCTGGCATTCAGCATACATTTTCCTCAATTCAGCAGCTGCTTTAGAAGTGGTCTGACATTCAGTATCTTTTTTCCTCAGTTCAGCCTTAAAGTTTTTTTACAATGAAAATACAGAATATTAATACATTGTCAATTTCAGCCCCCAATTCAACAACATGATAAATGCCATAATAAAACAAACCTCTATTTCCTTCAATCTCATATGGCAATTTTCCAACTCTTCTAAAGTCTGAAATATACATCAAGAATATCACTGTAACACAATGAATCACAAAATTGTATAATTTTAGATTTTCAGATCCCTCTGTGGTAGCATTTATGGTGTGTCCATTTATGATCTATAGTAAAGACTGTCTAGAGTGGGTAAACTCTATTCGCAGTCCAATTTCCGGACATAAAACAAAATGGCCAACATATTTAAGGTACTATTATAATAATTATTCACTTTGTTATTTGTCTAAATGTTGGTAGACTTTCTGAAAAATGACTTTCTGAAAATAGTTAAAATGGTATCTGCCATATATATATAATATTATACCTGGCTTCTAAAGCAGTAAAAGCTTGTTATAACCTCTGTAAGTTGCTTGTGGTCAGTTCTCTTTACACCATATGCAAATACTTCAAAAGGCAAAAAGCGGTGGTTAGGATCTTGGCTTTTGGACATGAAAGTGGGTTCAAAAGAGAGCATGGATTGAAACTTACTACATTGAATCTTGAGTGATGATGCTCTACTCCACAGCTGTTATGTTTAGGGGTTATTGCCCGAAAACAAGGTTCCCGGCTACAAGACATTGGACATAAACTGAAAGGAGCAACGCATTGCCCCAAGATTCAATTCTGAGGGTTTGGTCCTTCAGTAACAACATTTCACAGTTTCAAAGCTAAAAGCCGAGATTTCTACCAACACATTCTTGATGAAATTTTCTTGTTGAACAGAAGCCTAGGCTGAGTCACGTGTTGTCACATGTTCCACGAACACCTTTCTCGTATATTCGCGTATACGTTCCGCTTACATCACCAAAAAACAACTACAGACGTGTTGCCTACTATAATGGAATTCATTGCGTGAAGCTAGACAAAGTCATGCTTTTCGCTGGATTGGGACATAACGCACCTGCGTAGACTGATTATGCACATATTAACCTACCTGTGCATAAACATCAGTGAAACAACCCAAGTCAATTCTATTGAGAAACATCTATAAAATACATCACTTTATATCAGTCTACAGTCTAATGAGTGCACACTTTAGTAGTTAGGTGGCAATGCCTAATCTGCCATTTATGATAATAAATTGCACACTATAAAATAAATTATTACAATAATATTAAAAATGCATATGAATGCAAAGTAGATTCCAAACCTGTGCTACACAAAGACTGTAAGAGCTTCAAATGCTGTTACAAACCTTAGCATGGACTTGTTTGAGTTTCTCTAGCTCTCTTTTCAATTCATCCCTTTCCTGTTCCATCTCAAACTTTTGTGACTGCAGAGTAAACATCAGAACTAGATGTAACATCACACCAAATATTAAGTTATATGCACAAGCATATGCCACAGCTTTCTGGAAATTCTCAATGAATTGACCAGCTGAGCTAACAGTTAATTCCATATGTGAAGTCTATTCCTGTAAGCATAATTAATCAGAACATAAATGATCATGATGTTGTACTAACAGTGGAACCCCTCTAATTCAGCCCATTGAAATGTGGACACCCCTCTATTGTGGACACCTGCTACTGGAACTATGCTTTGTTATAGTACTATAATACCTTCAACCCCTGAAATGAGGACATTTCATCATCAGGACAGTACAATCTGGTCCCAAGGTCTACGGAATGAGGGGAGTTCCACTGTATCAAATTTTGCATGTGGGAAATGTCTGCACAAATTCAGAAATGTGAAAATTTTGGTCTATTTACAATTTCGTTTCTCAGCTTGTGCAGTTTCAAATTGTCAAACAAGGACTTGACTTGCTATTAATAGGCTGACGTGAACTTCTTGAAGACTACTGTTTTGAATGTCTCATGTCTAATAAGCAGCTATGAAGGTTTTCCCGATCCCTATCCAAAACTGAAAAGCTCAGGGTGCTACATGGAGGAACATGTACACTTTCTGGGATATCTTCTTACATGAATCACGATAGTTAAGTATACATACTTTAAATTTTTCATGTTGCAAATTGTATCATTCCTCTCCAAAGCCATATTCAATTTGGTATAATCAGCCCTCTAAAAGCGAACTTCAAGCACAAATATAACTTGGAACAGGAGCAAAATAACCAAAATTTACATGGAAAGTTGTATCACAACAATAGCTCACAGTTGGCAAAAAGGTGCTGGGGAGCATCCTCCCTCATCTAGCACCCAGAACAAAACTAAAATTCTAACAATTTAGTGGAGTCACATGCTAGCATGTGACAAATCTACACAATGATGAAAACTTCCCTAAGCATTGGCTCAGCACTTGTATACACCTGCATAATAGCTTGATCCACAAGATATCGCATGACTAACATTTAATAGCACCCAAAATGTTCCTTACTATGCAAACTGAGGAATGCTACATAGCATGACAAATCTGGACATGTCCCACCTGTGTTCCGCATACATAAAATGCAGTCTTGTGAAGGCCTGGGGATTTGGCGAGAAGGGGCTGCCACAGCAACCTATATTCAGGGCTGGAGCAAGCTCTGTACGATTGGTACAACCATCAACATTGCATGTGTGACATGTCCATTCGCACTTGAATGGCTTCCGAAAGTCGGTGATTTTGTTGCTAATAAATTCCTTCTTTCTCTAGCTCTTGTGCGTAATAGAAAAAGCAAACAACGACATTTATATAGACTGTAGGTACATATTTAAGCTACACATTGAACTAAATTTTGACCACATTTTCCATCTATCGTTCGAACACTCGCCGCTTTTCCAAGCAGCTGCATTTAGCAGTTATTCCTCTCAAGTAAATCGAAACATAGGCCTAGAGACACAGAATATGGACTAAACTGTCCCTAATAAGACCATTCTACCAATGGAGATTTTGTTTACTGAAATAGTTTCCTAGATAATAGACAAATACAAAAAAAGTACTAAAATAACCAGCAATAACTCTTTGGAAACTCCCGGCATCAAAATCCCCATCAGTGAAAAGTTGAAGCTTTCAATATCGATTACAATGAAACACTCAGAAGCTTCTTATGCTGATTTACGTGGCAGTTTGCACGAAGGATTTGCTTAGCCAAAGGCCGATTGTCACATGATAGTCATGTGACACAAGCTGTGATGTAATCGTACATTGCCTTTACTTGTACAGAAGTGTTTGAAGTGATGACTATATATGCATTTGATCTATGCAATGATTGAAGTGTCGTAAGCAAGGGAACTCCAGAGGAGGAAGGCCATTATGCAAAGAAGGCAGATGGTTGAACGAATGATAATATCGGCGAACTGGACATCCAGCGCCCGATCGGTGATATCGAAGAACAAGGTATATAATCTTTGTTTGATCTTGAATTCAAATAGAAAAGTCCGTTTTACTGACTTGAGAACCTCATGAAAGAATGAACAATCTACGTTTGAGTCTTCAAAACGTGCTTTAGGCCTACCATCAACAGCAAAATTGCAGGACAATTTCGTATAAGTACTGTAGTTCACGATACCTACTATCGATCGTGAATATGATCTTCTAAGCTCCCTTACACAACTATATGTACGTGACATTAATTTTTGGCGAATAAAGACTGTCACATGTATGAAAAGTAAATATCGTGCAGCACAATCGGTGCCCTTGCTTCTATGTCATGAAAATGTCACACACATATCACATGATCGAAGCCTTACACACACACAAATTCCAGCCCATTGACACAATAGTGGGACATTGGACATGTCCCACATGCGATACAGACAATTGAGATGACTATAGTATTGCAGGCCCTAAAAGATGCAACATTATATATAATGTATACATATTATAAAAACCATTTAAAAATGGTAAAAGGATGCATGTAGGATTGACATTATATATGATATAGGATCGTGCAAAAAACTTTAAGGCTTTATCAAAAAAGAATCCTCCAAAAACACCTGGAACATGGGTAAGTACAGGTACAGGGTTAGATGGGTAAAATTAAGGGCAAGACGGCATAGGGCTATAGACAAGCATAGGGCTACACATACATGAGACTAGACGGGTATAGGGCTAGACAGAGTTTAGTTGGACTGAGCTAGTGCACACTGTGCAAATTCCAACATCCTGCACGTGCAGCACATTATACGTATGTGCTGCGGGAAAGCATGAACTGAAAATGAATTCACAATTTATCGTAATAAACTGAAAAGAATATTTGGTCTTACATGGACTGAACAACTGGATTCAACTAAAATCCATAAATCAAACAGATCAATTAATCTTTCTCTACTGTATCCAATAATTTTAAATTGTCAAAGAATGGCAAAAAACATCTCATTTTATATTTTCTCTATACACTTTGACTGTGGAATGTCCTTGCCCAACTGTGGCTACCTCATTACTCTGTCAACATGCACATCTATGTACATGTGAGCAAAATTAATGATGGCTGAATGACAATCCAGATATGCTAGATGTGAACATACCTATAAATAGTTCAAACAAAACATTCACCATGCTGGTCATGTTTAAACAAACTAAGTCTTGTACTTGCCTAGGACAAAGGTTCATATGAATACAATATGCACTAGCTACTACATTCCTTGGGGAGTAATGCAGTCACCATCTGAGACATGAGGGCATAATGCACTTGAGTACAAAAGATTATCGATTTTGAAAAGTAATTTCTGAAGCAATAATTAATTTAAAGGATTTCACTATGCATGCATGACATGCAAGTATCATTTAAACTCCACCAGGTTATGCACGCATGATGTACATTTTTATCAGCAGCAAACATTGAATGTCCTAAATGTTGATAACATTGTCTCCTCTATGATTTCTGAGAGTGCTGGCACCATCAATTGACAAGATTTCAACAGACAAACAAAGACACTCCGTTTCAGTATAATCTTGGCAATAAATCTGGAATGCCTGGTGAATGCAAAGTACAGAGTAAGAATTGTAGTTGGACTTTTGGTGCAGCACTAAAAGTTACATACTGTAGTGCTCTTTTTATTGAAATTGATATAATTATGCACTTTAGGGATCGAGTTGATGCATGTTATGATTTAATCAAATTAATTTTACTAAAATATAAATTAATTAATGTGTTAAATGAGGAGGGCATGTAGTTGCTGGTGACAACTATGGGAAATAGGGGTAAATATGCATAGTTGACTACTAGCACTATATTATATAGAGTGCAGATGCGTTATGCCAAAATCCAGCCACAAGCGCGACATGATGTGGCTTTGCACAATGAATATCATTATAGCAGGAAATGCATGGGTTTGTTACACGCCTGTAGCTTGATTTTGGTAAAGACATCATGGTAGATGTGTTGTATATGTGAGTATACGGCAAAGATGTTCTTGGAACATGTGACAACACATGACTAAGGCTTGAAAGGCAGTTTAGTCCAACAAGAAAATTTCATCGAAAAAGGCTGTGGTTGAAATCTCTGCTTTAGCTTTGAAACTGTAACATGTTACTATTAAGGGCCCAAACCCTAAGAATCAAATCTTGGGGTAATGTGCGTGGCACCTTTTGGTTTATGTCCATCGTCTTGTAGCCTTAAAAATTTATTTGCGGGCAGAAGCCCCTGGACATAACAGGCATGGATTGGAGCATCATCACTCAAGATTCAAATTTAGTAATTTTTTTAATCTATGTTCTCGTTTTAACCTACTTTCGTGTCCAAAGCCCAAGCCGAGATCTTAACCACTGCCTTTTTGCCTATTAAAGTATTTGTGTCTGGTGTAAAGAAAACTGATCACACACAACTCATGCAGAGGTTAAAACTAGCTTGTGTTGCTTTTGAAGCCAAGAATATATATGGCAGATGCTGTATTGACTAATTTCAGAAATTTACTTACATATATATGAAAAGCGAAACAAATAATTACAATACCTTGAAGATGTTAGCCATTTTGTTTATGTCCAAAAATTGGCAATAACATACAGTGTAATTTCTCTAATCTGCCTTCCTATAATCCGGAAAACCTGCTAATCAATCCTGTTTTCCAAAAACGAATTACATGCATGCAAGTACTGTGTTCAAATCTCGTTAATCCGCCAACCCGTTAATCCACCTTAAAACTGACATTCCCAATTGCATGTGTCAGATTAGAGAGGTTTACTGTACCTATGAGCAACAATAATATGTTCAGTATAATAGCACCAGATCTAGTATGCACATACCATTTTAACAGCTTCATAGAGCTTTGTCCGTTCCTGTATATTGCAAAAGATTAGAGAGTATAATAGACATGCATTACAATTCGTTTGACCATAGACACTCCATTTATATGCTATGTAATTGTAGTGTTGGTGGTTTGAGTAATTGGTAATGAACATATATGGTCTGTAATTAACAATATTATTGACAAGGTGTCTTCTGCACATAACACATACACACATGGACACACAGCACTCAAAGTATTTGCCCAAAATGACTGCATGCATGTCATGGAAGATGGCAAAGAGATGTAGGAAGTCAATACTGGATCAATTCTGTTGCAATCCAATTAATTTTATCATGCTTAATTTGCATGGTAACAGATTCTCGGTCTAATACTGAAAATTTACCTGAAATCTAGCTTTTTCTACCTCCAGTGTTTGTACTCCTTCTTTCAGTTCTACTTCACCCTGTATCAGTTTGCCACATCTATCTCTAAAATGCTTTTCCTGCTTCCTTTGAATTCTTTCCAATTTCTTTTTCTCCTCTTCCAGCCGACGGGTTTGTTGCTCTAGAGTCTCTATCAAAGAGTCATGACCGATTTGCAATTCAAGTTTTTCAGACAAAGCTTTACGATGTGTTTCTTTGAGGGTAGTTAACTGAGCCTATACATTAAATTTAGACAGAAGTGATTATCATAAACCCAGAGGTACTTTATAATAATAGGAGTGAGAAGGATTGTTAGCAGGAAAGATTCACAAATGTTAATATGTATATGATGTCCATGGATGTCTGGCCTATGCATTACAGCTGCAATTCAAGAATTAAGGCAAAACATACTAATAAATGTTCACTGCATATGACAAGTTAATGAGCAATTAATGCTCATTACAGATTGAATGGACAGAATACATATTAACCTGCCAATGTTATAAAGGAATCCATACTCAGTGATCTTTTAATGCTGCATGCAATAAAGTGTCCAGTGACATTCTAACATACAAACCTCCAAACAGTCCTTTTCATGAAGAAGCATCAGATGTGATTCCTACACAAAAGGGCAAATTTAAAGAAGTGTGCTATCACTGAATATAAATACTCTTCCTGTATGACCATGAATAATTTACTTACTAAATACTCCTATTACAGGCTGCAAGTGATGGGAACTCACATCTCTGCAAACCATTTCTTCCAATCTCTTGTTGCATTGCTCCAATTTCTGCACTTTCTCTTGTAGAACAAGCTGGGCATCCTAAGTTGTAAATGCAATACACCTCAGTAATAACATACAAGTGATTGTCCTCAAATCTGTAAATTCTGCAGAGTTGATACAGTATTTTGAGACCATATGCATGTCTGCAAAGATCTTTGGATATCAGAAGTTCACAAAGAATGTCTAGGTATGTACACCAGAATGCTAAATGATATCAATGATTGGTACACACACACACACACGCACACACACACACACATGTATGCATACATGCATGCACTCACACACAATCACATGAATGCACGCATATACACACTCAAACATGCATGCATGCACACACACACATACGCATGCCCGCACACATGCATGCATGTGCACCCATGCACACGCACGCATGCATGCATGTATGCATGCACACACGCACACACACACACACACACACGTACACACACGCACACACACCCACACACAACACCCAGACACGCATACACACACACACACACACACACACACACACACACACATGCACACACACACACACACACACACACACACACACACACACACACACACATGGGACATGTCCGAAAGCTCACAAACGTGCTAACAAGCTGGAATTTTAGCGAAAACGTGACTTCAATGGCTTCAAATCATGTGACATACACGTGACATTCCATGATAGTTTTGTTTAGAAGCAAGCCCCTTGTAAAAGAGATATCTCTTGCTATAAATATCATGTCATAGAGTAAGTCAGTGGAGCAACACAAGAACCTTCCGAGTGTTTATTGTGATCAGCATTGACTGCTCCAACTTTTCACTGATGGGAGGTTTGATATACTTGTTTTTAGAAATTTCTGGACGATTCTGGTCGAATCTTTCATCAAGCTGTGAGTATTGCTGAATATCTTAAAAACTATTATAGTAATGAAAACCCCCATCAGTAGAAAGTCAGTTTTTGTAACAGGAACCATCCAGTCCTTATTCTGTGTCTGTAGGCTCAGGTTCCAATTAACTCACATCAAATAACTGCTTACCTTAACTATCAGATAAATCACCGATTAGTCAAATGATCAAGATGGTGATCCGGAAGAAAAATAGCTAGACACATACCTTAGATATGTTTGTACTGCCTCAAAAACATTTATTAACCATTCCACTGCATATTGTAAAGAAATAAAGGAATTTGCAGACAGTAAATTCGCTGACTTGGGAAGCCATTGAAGTGCAAATGGACATGTCCCCCAACATACACATACACGCATACATGCAGATCGAATGGAATCAGCAAATTTAGCACAAATATAAAGGGGATGTAACATATTTGAATTTGTATAAGCTAGCTTGCATTGTCATTTAGTATTCATTTATTATGTTCTTCATGCAGTTTAGTACAAAAACACCAACAGTTACTGAAGGAATGTATTTAGTCTCTTCACAACTAGCCATAGTTCCCACTTATGACTGTCTATGTGTTACCACCACTTTACTGTGAACTTTTAACATGACATTGTATCTATTAAGAAGGCTGCTAATTAATGAGCACAGAGGGCACTGCTGTACTGAATTACCTCATATTCATCACGCTTTACTTTTGTTCTGTCATAACTGCTTTTGAAGGCAACCAGGTCTTCACGGAGATCTTGCAGTTCAAGGTGTTTGCGACTTATGTCCTCACGTAGAGTAGCACACTGATTCTGGGTGTATATAACATTATTCACATAACAACCCTTGTCAAGGATTCTGATAACTATGTGTTATTATTCTCTCTTTCATGCACGCATGGTGTTTACATAATATGTATTTTAAAATCTTTGTATCTAGTCTGAGACTAGTAAGAAGGTTGCTAAAATAGCACAGTAGGCCCACAGTAAACTATACAAATTGAAAGTGGTGGGGCATCTCAGCCCAGCCTATGGTTATGATGTCATTCAGTCCTAAGTGTATGAAAAGCACTCTATATTGAATTACCTCATATTGATCACGCTCTGTTTTGCTCCTATCGTAACTGCTTTTGACAGCAACCAGGTGTTCAAGGACATCTTGCAGTTCACAGTCTTTGTGACTTACCATCTCACGTAGAGTTGCACACTGATTCTGAGTGTATGTAACATTAGTCAAATAACAACCACTGTCACAGAAAACAGCTGCTGATATGAACTAAAGAAGCACACCTTTGAATCAGTTAGCTTTGCTTGAAGTGCCTTGAATTTCAATGTACATTCATTCTCCATACATTTTAAGAGTACAATGTGCACAACCTAAAATAACACAAATGATTGCAGCACATACTTTAATAAGCATGGTGCTGTACAGATGCATGTATGGAAAGCAAAAGTAGTCAATAGAGACAATACCTCTGCAGCTTCTAACTGTGACTGCAAATTTTGAACCTTTTCTTTTACCAAACCCAGTTCAGTTGCAAGAAATGCAATCAACATTTTCTTTTCTGCCAGCTAAAACCATCAAATACGAAGTAAATATACTTTTTCAGCTACTGTAACAAAACTGCAGATGATGAAAACAAACCTTGCTATTCCATTGCTCTTCGGACATCCTGCACTTCTCCTGGCAATCAAGCAATTCAGAGTGTTGCAATTTCTACACAGTGTATGCATAAAAAGCACACAAAGTGCATAGTAATCTGCAATGGCCGTTACGAAAATAAACCTCTATATAATAGATGGCACAGGATGCATACTTTAAAATTAATATCAAGTGTCTCCCGAAGCACTTGATCACTACTTGCAAATACCATGCACTGTATATACTTGCATATAATTGTGCATGTACACTGTAAATATGTTATATGTGTAGTTTAATGTTCCTTTATTGGGATGTAAACCACATAATACTCCGACCGGGGCCTTTTTCCTAAAGTGTGTACAGTGGAACCTAATTTGGCACCTCTATAAACCAGCATTCACCTAAACTGGCCGAGATTCTTTGGCACCAATTGTTTTGCCAAACAAAGTGATCTCTATAATCCAACAACCTGCCAACTCACAATTTGGTGTTGATTCTGCTGGCTCAACAGGCCCAAATAACCTCTATAAACCGGCATTTCTTCAAACGCGCTTGCTTTGACAGTCAAAAGGTGATGCAAATAATTGCAAATTACATAAAACAAGATTTAGGTAGCTTGTGCCATTTTAGTGTTGTAATTGTGTGCATGTGCAGCACATTGTACATATGTGCTACGGGATGTAGGAAGTTGCACAGTGTACACTCAGTCCAACTAAACTCTATCTAGCCCTATGCCCATCTAACCTCATGTATGTGTAGCCCTATGCTCGCCTAGCCTTAATTATGCCTACCTTGACGCCCACCCAGCCCTGTACCGGTTTTGCAACTTACCTTTGTTCCAAGTGTTTTTGAGGATTTTTGGATAGAGCCTTTTGGCACAATCCTGTGTCAATCCTACATCCTTTCCCCATTTTTAAATGTTTTTATACTCGGTCACCCTTGTTCATGCAGTTTTTTTTCTTTTAAAGCGAAACGGTTGCTAAAATAGAGGCTGTTCAGTAAAGAAGGTTTCCATCCAGTTGAGAAGGAAGACAATTACATTTTGCAACATAAGAAACTAAAACTATGCAGCTACCTGACTAAAATCAATGTACCCACCTAGAAACAAAGGCTCGAACAAAAGAGCGCTAAAGTCAATGATCATCTAACGCTCGGCCTCCTTGTGTATGTACTCATACACCTAGTCTCACATAGCCATTTCGCTGATTGGAAAATGGCTGATTCGGTGAATATATATGGGATCCGCCTATAATTTTTACTAGCTTTAAAAGTGTAGCTGTTACTTCAACACGTAGGCATGTGGGACATGTCCAGATTTGTTATGATAGTGCTCCTCAGTTTGTATAGGGCTGAAACGTTATCTTTCGGCGCCTATAAGTTATTAGTCACGCTTTTATCTCGTGATTCGGGTGGATATTCGGGCGTATACGAAACCAAATCCACGATAAATGACGTTTTCTGTCGCCACCGTTGCTCTTTCACATGCTGGCATGTGACCTAACTCGATGTTCTTCGAAAATTTAGTTTTCGGCTGGACGCTACGTGAGGAGACAAGCTAGAGACAGTTTCTTAGTGCTAGCATTGAGCTATTCGTAGTTTTGAAACTTTTCCATGTGGGTGCAAGAGAAACGTTGTTCCTGTCCCGAGTTATAGGAGCTAGAATTTCACCCTTTGATGGCCAATTTTGATGATCTCGGCTTTGGAGAGGAATGGCGTTGGCACCCGCATGGAAAAGTTAGTAAATGTTTTGCTATAGCGATTTATGTGAATAAATAGTCGTGGAAGCATTCCACCAGGTAGCGCCCGAAGAGTTTCGCTTTTTAGTAGGGGTTAGGAAAGCCTTACAAACTTCTTCGCAATTGAAGTAAGACTTTTAAAAGGCTAATTCTCAAAACGTTTACATGTCTACCTATGTATTAAGCTATTGTTTGACGCTCTGAAGCTTCTACAAGTCGAGAAATAAAGCTATAAAAATGACCGAAATTTTCACACCTCCGAATTAGCGTGGACATGTCCCACATGCGTACAAACAGTCAGAGTTCACTGGCGAAAGATGAAATCTGTGCACCCTTCATGACGACCTATAGCTCAGTTAAAAACGACGAGAATAATAATAATATGAAAAAGAATAATCTTAAAATGGTACTGGTATTACGTAGCCATACATTGTCGTCTAAGATTTCAAAGTTCTTTAAAGAAATTGGCCTACAAAGGGTTTTAACTACTTCTCTCTGTAGCTAGTGTGTCAAAAGGCACCAATATCACTTCAAAATGCTTCTATCTATAGTGTATCATTAGTTTCCGGGCGAAAATAAAATTTGTACTAATGTATGGTGGCCATGTTTTTTCGGTGTCAATCCTACATATGGAGTACTACCATACTCCATAATAATTATCACAGGTACTGTAACAGATTTGTATTTCTGTACATGTTTTAATACCTTATCTTCTTCCAGTTCACTTATTCTCCCCCAGCAGAATCCCACGTTACTTCTAAGCTCTTTGTTTTTTTCTTCAAGATATTCAGAATGAGCCTGCAAACAAAAACATCAGGTTAACTTTTAAATTAGTAGTCTTACAGTAACTATATACTCCAAATTAGTATCGACATCAAGGCAACCACATGCAAAAAACACACATTAGCATTGGAAAGTTTGGTCTTTGTTTCATTGCACAATGCATCTTTTTCTTGAATGGACTTTACCAGACCATCAATTGTTTCCTAAAATAAACCAAAAATGAACATGGTAATGACAATAAATTTCCAAAATGTATGGTGGCCGCATATCATGGAATTTATCATAAAACGTACATTTTTCCCCTGCAATTCTTTATTGGACCGACCAAGCCTTTCTTCACAGTGACTGAGTTCCTGCTTCAAAGTACTACATTCTTCCTGTGATATAGAAATTTAAAATTTTTGAGGGATATCACATGCATTGTTTCAGTATCTAATAGATTAAGTATATAAAAAATTCCTAATAGTCAGGTCAGACATGTACATTCATACACATCACTATGGTAGAACTGCATGCATGCACTTAGTCTATCCAGTGCTGCAAATATCATGTAAGCATATCTCCAAAAGGAGCCCCTTCTCCTGTTTGTATAAACTGAGATATAAGTCTGTGAAATTTTCAAACTTTCTGATGTTCTTCTTATGGATAACCTTTGATATTGAAGCCATGGAATGGAACAACAAATTCACTTTTGGATTTAGTAGAATTTTACTTTATTATACATTTTGAGCCTACTTTTGTATAGAAAAACGCTATTTTTAACACAGGAATTAGCATTCTTTGTCGGTAGGCATGAAGAAAGGTCCACAAAGACAAACTTTCAAGTAATGGACAAGCCTCTAAGCTATAGGCTCATGAATACAAGATAACAGCCAAATTTTCAGTTTTCAAGATTACACTGCCCTCCAAAAGTCAGTTACCAATTATGTAATAGAACAAAATGGCAGCTGGTAATGTAAGTAAAAGTGTACCTCTAAATTGGCAAAATAAGCAGCTACCAAGGAAACAATGTGTCTAACCATCACAAGAACCATTAGCTTATAACATAAATTTGTTAAAATAATATTGGATTCTTATTTACCCAAAAGCAATATCAATTCCTTCCAGCTGTACGACTCGTGCTGTTTACCGATAATATCGATTCTATTTCACATTTTTCACGATACATAATCTTCACAAAGGCAAAGAGATATCACACACTAATAATACTTTGCAAACACAAAGTCTTCAACTTGTCTGCGTAGTTCAACAATTTTTCTGCAGTACATGTACATGTGGAATATCTTTGCATTCTAAGGACTAAAGCAACTACATTGGTATTTCAACCAATTATTCGAATAAATAAAGTTTATGGATAATGTAGCGGAAAATTTTAGACTAAATCTATAGGTAAAATCCCACGGAAGATCAAGATAAAGTAGGGAATGAAGCCAAATAAGGCAACTGTGCCAAAGTGCTAAAATTCAGTTACTGTTCGATGCCTGACAAAAATGCAAAAATAACCATAATGATTCCAATCTTAGCTCTAAAATATATTCTCAATCTTCTCCCTAGAGAGAGCAACAGCCTAAATACAATCAAATAAGTTGGTACTTGCTTTTATTAGCTCCTGTTCTTCACAAAACAAGCACTATAGGTATATGAACACTGCAAATTTTGAATGCACGAAGCGCCTAAACTGGGCCAAGCAAAACAATAAAGACTCTAAGCAGCAAGAGTGTAATCACAATAGGTTTAAGATACTTTTGACTTCCTACTAGCAAAGTGGTCATTTTGCCAAGGTTCTTTGCCATTTTCATCGTCATGGTGGTAACTTACTTTTGGACGGCAGTGTATTTGAATCATTTGAATCTAAACAACTCTTTCAGTTTTGTGTAATATCAAAAACAGTACAATTTCTCCTGGGGTCAAGTTGCCATGTCTTTACCTGATGACGTAATTAAACATTGAACATATGGAGTAAGCCCAGACCACCAGAAAGTCAGCTGTTTCACACTGAGGCAGACTTGATGACCAGGACAAAGCTCTGTGTATCTTGTGAACCAAACTGGCTATCGCAGGTGAGTTATATGTACATGAAGTGAAATTTCAAAATGGCCGCCGCAAAGCTGGTCACAAATACATCCCCTTTTTCTTCTTTCGGAGTAGATAATGTGAAGAAACAAAGATAAAAGTAAGCTGTTTGAACACTTTAAACCCCTATTTCTTTACTTTGTTTACTTTGAACTAACGTATTGAAGGAGAAAATTGAGACTTATTTGATGTATATGATTTTAACTTCATCCCAAAACGCGGAATACTCAACGATTGTGTGGAGGCACAGCAAAGAGTTCTTTGGAACGGTAGCTAACTTTTCACCGTAGGGCCTCAAGAAATTCAACTTCATTCCTGAGCTGTGCAGGTTTTTCAGTTATTTTTGGAGAAATATTGCACAAACACGTCGTGCACATAAAACGAAAGAAACAAGCTTTTATGAGGCCCTGTGGTGAAAAGTTAGTCGTACCCTTTGTTAACAAGCTTGTAAATTATCAAAGCACCAGCAGGTGGTCTTCATCTCCGCGTTTTGAGAAGAAAACTAGTCGTCCAAAATACTCTTCTTCTAGCCACAGTCACACGGACATCAGGTGACTGTTACTCGTAAATGTATAGTTGCAAAAGTATACGGATTTTCGTACACAAAGCCTTTGTTCGAATTCAAAGCGGAATTGGGTGAAAAGGAACAAAACGTGTACAAAATTTCAAAAAACTGAAGAACTGGATATGTTTGAGACTTACATGTGCACAAATTCAACTTGGCTTTCTAAATGATCAAAATGCATCGTGGATAGTCACGCAAACTGTGCCTAATCACAGCTCGATAATGAGATGCAAATTGATTACATAGTGTGAAGCCACAAAAACACCCCTCAGCTGCTTGATGTGCACATTACCTACCTGTGATATAATTATTTCACAAAAATGACACAGTATACTCACTAATGAATGTGCTTTCCACTGATACCAAAAAATATATTTGCATACCAATTCCACAAAACACACCTTCCAAGCCTTGGTCAATTCTTCCTATAGTAATACATCGACAATGCATTCTCAATTATTATTTAAATTATATATGCACTGATTCAGAAATTCATAGTGAATAAAACAGATAAAGCATACCTCTTTACACTTTGCCACTGTCAACTTCTTGTGCAAAAGTGAATTACGTTTCTCACATTCTTTACAAGTAGCTTCCAGAAATTTATTTTTAGCAATCACAGATTCACTTTCTCTTAGTTTTTCAAGCAGTGCCATATGTTGTTTTTCTAGCTTCAGCTCAAGGTTTTCAAGTCTACAAGTCACAGCTGTGACTACTTCATTGTGCATGTGATCAAATATCCTTTGGATCTTGGAAACACTGTTAAGGAGGCAAACTCTTCGTGCTTTGAAGCCTGTCTTGGTTATTCTCAATTGTTCCTAGCAGGATGAACCCAATGTGTACCATGCAAGTGCATGACAATAGACTGAGTACTGTAACACTATTTAGCCAATTGCAATTCATACCTGTAAGTATTTGATCTTTTCTTCTCGTTCGTTAACCTTCTTTTGCTGCTCAATGGCAAATTTGTGCTCTCTTTCATACTCTTTCGTTTTCTCATTTAAGCTGTTTTGTTTTGTCTGTAGTGAAGTCTGTAACAGAACAAATACTACTTTAGGACTCTATGAAGACACAATTTTATAAATTAAGTCAGTAATCATACCGTTAGATTAGCTTTTTCGCGCTGTAATGTATTGCACTTGTCATGAAGGTTTGCGAGCTCATCCTATAAACATTTTAACAAAATACATGCAATACAAATGATATTCTGTACATGGGTCAAGGGAGTAAGGTGTTTACTGACCAGACCTCTCAGGTGCTATGTGACCCCAGGTCACATAACACCTGAGAGGTCTGGTCAGTAAGTCTGTAAAGGTTTACTCCCCAAAGACGTCATGCATGGGTAACTATAATAAATTGTCCCATGCATTTATTGCCACTTGCACAGCTGTGCATGCTGTTGTGTATAGGCTGATGTGACCTGTTTGTGCTTGGTGACAATTAATTATTTGGGGGTTCTTACTATTTTAACCTGTAACTTTCGTGACACTCCCTGAAATTTGTGCATTATTAGAAACTGTACTTGTGCAATCATGTTATGGAAACTCCATCATATTAGTTAGATGTGCATCAGAAATGATATTATAATGATGATTTAGAATACTATTATTGGCTCATTCAAACTTCTAATAATCCTGGTTATGCATGAAGGACAACAATAGTGGCAGAAAAAGTTTTGTTGAGCCACCACTCACATGTGACTGAAGTGTTTTAGCTCATTTGTAATTTTATTAGCAATCAAGTGGTGACAGACTTCTATATAAGTTTTCGAACTTAGAACGGTCTCCTACAGGGGGTTATCTGGTAATGGGAATCCCAAATTTTGTCATTTTTCAACCCCAGTGACTAGCAATTTTCGGCAGATCAAAGAAACAATTTTCATTGGTTCTCAGTCTGGCCGACCTCAGCTATTCAGTTGGGTCGTAGCTGTCAGAGGATGTCACCCAGTGCTACTGACGAGGAGGGGTATTCCCTGATAAGGCCTGGTGAAAGATTGCACGAGGATTTGATCTGCTATTAGCATCCTTTTTCTGTAACTATTACTGTCCTTCATAACCAGGACTATTAGAAGTTTTGTGTCATGGTGTGGGGATGAAATTTTGGTGGATCAAAGATTATGTGGGTTTACATCCACAATGTAGCTCTGCTCTGATGTAGCCCAGGTCAAGGGTATTGTTAATCCCTGCCCAGCCAAAACCCATTCATGCCTCATCATGAATAGTTGTCAATTCTTACATTAGCACTTGTCTGCTTCACCATGACACATAGTAGTTGCATCCTACTTTGGTGTGCTACAGCAGCATAAAGTGCAAATTAATTGACTGAGGGCTGCATCCTCGGTCAATCAATTGGCACTTGATGGATGCAGTAGCACATCAAGGCAGGATTCAACTATTATTTGTTGAGCCAGCAAACACCTGACCGAAGTGTTTTAGTGTCTTTGCATTTGAATAGACCAGCGGCGACAGACCTTTATGTTTTTGAACTTAAAAACAGTCTACTACAGCGGGTTGTCTGGTTATGGCAATTCCAAATTTTGCCTTTTCTTCTGGTTGTGTCAACTCGGAGCAGAAAAATGATATCTTATATACAAAAGATGCATCAAGGTGACCCAACAACACCCACCAAATGATGATATTGCAAACAAGCAATACCCACAATCCAAGCAAGGAATAGTTGTAAACACCCCGTGAGCCATACCTTTCTTCTCTTCAACTCTTCCTCTGCTCTCTCACCAGAGTTCTTGTCTTCCTGGGCCTCCTTACCTTTCTCAAAAGTCACCTTCATCTTTTTCTATATTGCCAATGACAATAATAAGTGCATTAACTTTTTAACGCTGTTTTCATACATTCTGCCGTATATTACATTTTATCCCTTATAAAAGTAAATTTATACATATATGTGGTAAATAGAAGTGTATGAGTAATAAAAAAGACAAAGTAAGCAAACGGTGATGGTTTGAAAACTTTCAGCAAATGACACAAATCGCCTTTTCCAGAATTGAACATGGCATTCAATAGTTTTGAAACTTACATTAATACTCAGCAAACCTTATAATCTTTCCAAAATTTGTTAAGCAATGTAACCAGGCTGAGCAGTATTATAATGGAAAATATTACTTTAACGGGGCTACATCAGTAAAAAATGCTACAAATTCGCTGGTTACTTTCATTCATCTAATTATATCATTTCATGCTAACAGAAATTCAATAGTTTCAAGTATATCCATACAGCAAACACAAAAGAAAGTTCTAGGACGTTCTCAATCTATAGCAAACGCATGTGGGACATGTCCATTCACACTTGAATGGCTTCCGAAAGTCGGCGATTATGTTGCTAACAAATTCGCTTTTTCTCTCTTATGCGTATCAGAAATGGCAAGCAACGACATTTAGACTGTATGGACACATTTAAGCTACACATCTAACTATTTTTCAACCAAATTTTCCGTCCATCGTTCGAATACTCGCCGCTTTTCCGAGCAGCTGTATTTAGCAGTTATTCCTCTCAAGTAAATCCAAACTTAGGCCTAGAGACACAGAATATGGACTAAACTGAATAAGGCTACCCAATATTCTACCTATGGGGATTTTGCTTACTGACATAGTTTTCAAGATAATCAACAAATACTAAAAATGTACTAAAATAACCAGCAATAACTCTTTGGAAACTTGCGGCATCAAAATCCCCATCAGTGAAAAGTTGAAGCGCGTTTGATATAGATTACAGTAAAACACTCAGAAGCTTCCTACGTTGATCCGCTGATTTACTTGGTGACATGGCATTTTGCAAGAAGGATTCGCTTGCTAAGGGCCGATTATCACATGATAGTCATGTGACATGAGTTGTGACATAATCGCATGGTGCCCTTACCAGAGTGTTTGAAGTGTTTAATCTCTGCAATGATCGATGCGGCGTAAGCGAGAGAAACTCAGTGGAGGAAGAACATTAGGCAAAGACAGACAGTTTAACGAAGTACAATATAGGCGGTTTAAGAAAAGCGAACTGGATATTCAGCGCCCAATCGACGACATCGAAGAACAAGGTGCGTAATCTTTGTTTGATCTTAAATTCAAATAGAAAAGTCGGTTTAACCTTTTAACGACTTCGTGACGATTATTCGCGTACCCGTTAACGACTGAAGACCACTTTAGTGGCTCTAACCTGGCCATCCGACTTTACTCATGCTGAAACTTCCGCAGTTACACCTGAAGGCTTTTCAACCATCTTCGAAAGTTTCTAGAGCATCAATGCAAAATTATTCCCACAAGGCAAAAATCGTGTGGCTTCAAATCTTCCATATTGCTGAGCGGCCATTTTATCTTGTGGTTATCGCCGCATAATTTCGTATAATTATTGTATATGTGCGTTTCTTGCCACACATTTGCGTTTTCGCATATATTTTAGAGCCTTTTATATGCATAATACAACGTTATATCAGTATAAAATTGATACGTGAGTAATACAATTGAGATAAGCTATCGAACGATATAAAAATTGAAGCGCTACGATAAAGTTGACAAGGTACCGTCGTTTACTAGAAGAGCCACTAAAGTGGTCTTCAGTCATTAAAGGGTTAACTAACTTGAGTACCTTATAAAAGAACGATCGATCTATGTTTGAGCCTTCAAAACGTGCTTTAAGTCTATCATCAACTGCAAAATAGCAGGGTGTTATTTACGTAGCAGAGTGTGAT
Organism: Halisarca cf. caerulea; assembly: GCA_963170055.1. NCBI lineage: Eukaryota > Metazoa > Porifera > Demospongiae > Chondrillida > Halisarcidae > Halisarca > Halisarca cf. caerulea. The sequence continues at coordinate 223,377 of CAUJGJ010000214.1, read as the reverse complement.
GTAGTTGTAAGAGGTGTGAAGGTGCTTGGTTTGGAGGCAACATGTCCGCCAGGACCTGGTGGTGTGGCAACACGTGTTAAAGGACTTGGAGGCAGTGTTGTAGGTGTAACTGGTGTTGTAATGATAGTATTGTTCACTAAAATGCTTGCGTGATGGGATGTTGGTGATCAAGGTGATATAGGACTCTGAGTTGGTACAGATTCTTCTGGAACTGTTTCATTCACCTGCAAAGTGCTCCCAAGTACTCAACTGAGCGAGTGTCAGGTGTTCAATTGTCGACTCTCTGGGAACAGGATCCAGTTCATCGTCTGTCTCATGCATCATCAATTAATGTCAGAATTTTCCCAGTCACTCACACTGCAATCACTGTCCTGTACCTCTTTTAGAACTTCTGACACAGGTATGCTATGTTCAACTTGTGGACATAAGACAAAATGACGTTGTTTTCATGGTCCTTCAAATATTAGGCTTGTTTTCGGCTTGAATGTGAGTAAATGTTTTAAAATCACCTTCTACTGTATCTGTAGCATATATGCTTACTATCTAAATCGTTAAAATTATAATAGGATGGTTGCAAACTACGTATGCTGTGTTCTCTTCTGCCATATGGAAAACACTAAAAATGTGAAATTCTGGTAGTAAAGATACGTACTTTTGTAGACAAAACTATAGGTTCAAATGGAAGCTCAGATTGAAAACCCACTAAATCGAATCTTGCATCTTGCAGCTCCATTCCAAGGGTTTTTATGTCCAGGGTTTTCTGCTGAAAAAGAAGGTCCACAGTTACAAGACGCTGGACATATAAGGAACGGGACAACGTACAAAGTTGCAAGATTCGATTTTGGAGGTTTGGTCTTTTAGGAACAACTAACTAAAGTTTCAAAGCCAAACTTGGAGATCTCTACCACCGGAATTTTGGTTAAAATTTTCTTGTCGAACTTGACTGCTCAGTGGGTACACATCACATACAGTCGCGTGGTTTGACTACATCACACCAAACCGTACTGCCGTGTGTACTGGCAGAAGAGCTGCGCTAAACGAGTTTTGCAACGAACAAAATCCTTTATAGAGAAGATAAATACGATCTGAAATGGAAGAATACCTTTGGACCTCTATTTTCAATGTTTTCTTCAAGTGCTAAACTTTAGCTCAATACATTTAGCCCTTGAAATCATGTGACCCTTGCATGAAATTCCTTCTAGTGTAATCTGTTATGTAAACTATCCTGCTGTACCAAAAACAATCCGCCCTAGCTATTTTCGGGCATAACCTACTTGCGGAATCAGTTATGACGATATAGTGAGCCATTGTAGATCTGAATCGAATTCAGGTCTACAATGATGATTTGGTTGATAATATGTATGATGTGTGCACGGCTACAACAAGTACTACTGGTATTTAGCTGCCAAAATTCTTTGTGCCACTTATTAAGTGGCTCATGACGGGGGGTGCTGGTGGCTCAGTAGGTTAGCACTGAAGTCAGTCAAGCATTGGACAGAAGGCACCACTCCACCTGTGTGCCATTTGGAGTTTTTTTCCCTGCACCCCCCTGCCACCAACCTGGGACAGCTGAGAAGATGACCTACTGCAGCCACCAAACAATTTGAATTTGATTTAATTTGATTGTGTGTGTGAGCGAGTGTGTGGGATACTGGGGGCCTTAGTAGTAGCCTCAGGCTAATGGCCACCCAGTTAAAATAAGAAATTATTATTATTATTATTATGACCGTTAGGGGTACCGTGAAAAATCGTAATGCGACCGGTGAAGAGTTAATTAGCACTACACTTGCCATGATACTCAGAAATAGACCAAACAGTACACTACTCAGGCCTCATTTACATGAATGTGAATTTGGTGGTAAACGTATCAAGAACTTTTAATTTTGGGCTTCTGTTTACACAGATTCAACATAAATGAATGCATGCTGGGACCGTATTGATTCGAAAACGCACACCAAAGTGGACTAGTTTAGATCTGCCGTTTCAACTCGGTTGTGTACAGTACTGTTCATAAGTAAGGTAACGGAACAGCCAAATGATGAGAATTAACTGCTAGGTGCATGGCAACCAGAGAAGTAGAAAATACTGGTTACCATGTAGCCTCTAGCAGTGTTGATTATGATGTAAGTGATGACGCCGAATTGAAAATTATGAAATCGGTATGGACATACACAATATGCCTTCTGAGAAGTAAATGGTTTATCAGCACACATCATTTCCATAGAAAACGAAATAAGTTATTATGAGAACTTCATTGCGTCTAAAGGCAGGAGGCTTCGAAGTCTAGAAAAGCTTTCAGTGGATGAGTCGAGTCACAAAGATGGCTACATGCATGATTTGTTTTTAGGGGCTGCCTTCATTTGGACTTCCGGTGTGTAACGCTCGTCCGATATATATATATATATATATATATATAATATGGATTTGAAGAAAAGTCATATAATAGAGAATTTATATAATAGTAATAGAGAAGTATGAATTTATACAGGAATGAGTTATAGGAATTGTTTTGAAAACAATTGCCAAATATGGCAATTGTTTTCAAAACAATCATCCAGTTACAATAAACAGTATGTTCAATGAAGTTCAGCTGTGCACTTACACTCCAATGCTTTGCAAGTGATTCGAGTGTGTGGGGCGGCAGCCCCCACGAGTTTTCAACTCGAATTACTTGTTACTTTGGTCAATTTCTCCCTTGTTGGTATTCTGGGGCCTTTGAATTGTTCGAAAAACTCTTTGTAATCATTTCGTGGTGATATGTTCCTAAATACTGCATGATTTCTACTTCCTTCTTTCTCTACACTGAGATTTCCTTCTTACCGAATATTAATTGCGTTAATGTGAATCTCAGCAGTTGTCTATGACCTAACTAAGTTTTACTGGCTACCAGATAAGAGTGCATAGAAATTAAGAAATTTATAAATATGGGCCAAGAGCTAAATAAAATTAGCATTACCTTATATATGAGCCGTACTGCCATGGTGAATCCACATACATTTTAATTCAGTCACATGACAGACAAGTTGCATAAACTATCTTGGGATGACAAAATGGTTTTCACATGGATAAAAACAGCTTTAGAGTATAATTGAATATGTTGTTTTTAGTGAACTGGTATTAGCTAGGTCTATTTTCTTTGATAGCACTTTCTCTTTGAAAGTTGGAAGCATAGCTATCTTCGTCCTACTGGTCTACTCATCCTAGCAAAATCACCACGAAGGTCAGCCAGAAAAGCGTTGAATCCCCACTGGTTGTGGATAAACCCATGATAAAAGTAAGCACTAGTGCTGAAATGGGAACAAAACTTGCAATAACACTTCCTTGGGGAACTCTGAGCACATGCCACTCATGTGCACTATATTGGTTGTATTCAATTGCTAATCCACTTCAGGTTGAAATCCTGATTTGCGTAAACACATATCACGCATGTATCCACTTCAGGTAGGATTGGATTTGTGTAAAAAGGGCCTCAAAGTCATAAGGTGTTTGTAAAGAATCTGTACACATAAAATATTCAGAGTCAAGCAATTATCACTAATTAAACATTAAATAATTATATCATCTTTTTAATGGAGGTAGGCAGATTTTTCTTCTCACGAATCTAACGACACGTGCAAGAAATTTGTGCCAGACTTTTTGACTATGTTCACATTGCTATTTGGAGGGTGACCTTGAAGGGGTTTCTATCTGTTTGCTAACAAAATAAACAATTTTAGAATTTGTCCATACTTCATTTTTACTTTACAGATGAACATGGACTGAAATACACGTTTTTGATGTCGGTTCTTTGTCACTTGTCTCCTCCTAGGAAAAAAAGCAATTGTTTAAAAAGTATTTACCTAAATAGTCTTACCTCCAACGCTGCTTTTTTATTGGATAGTTTTTGCCAGCTTGATTGCAAGGCACGATATTCTTCCTACAAGACAATGTGTAGGATAAAATTCAGTTGCAGCAGACACATTTATGGACAGACACAATTATATAAAATTATTTTTAAATGAAAGGGAAACACAAACATTTCTACTTAGGTAGACCGCTACAGTTATGTACCTTTGATTGACTTAGTTCTTGTGTTAACTTTTGTATTTGTGTTTCTTTTTCTTGTGATAACCTTTGGAGTTTTTGGATTTTTGTGTCCTTTTCCTATTATAATTTTTAATCCAAAGGGTGGCAAATAATTTGCAGTCGGTCATGTACAAACATTGAATGTACAAAAATTTACCCTCATACCTGCTGCTCTTCTAAAGCTGTCTGCCAGTTAACTGCATACTCATCAGCAACAAGTTTCAAGGAGGCCTCGCCTTCCTCCTTAAGATGTCTAACTTCCTTGTTATGTGTCTCATACATATTATGCAACAAATCCTAACAGTGGAGAAGTAATTTAACACTAAGTAAGTATATCAACATTCAATCTATTATTATATTAATAATAAATTAAATCTAATTATAATTTGAAATTGAATTTTTAATAATCTTTCCAACTTCACCATATGCTAACCTTTAAAGATGACTTAACATCAACCGCTTCATTTTTTGACCTGTCATTCTTCAACCACTGCACAATAAAAGCTCTAGCTTGTTTTATCTCATCCTGTGTTTACAAGGGAGAAATGTAAATGTTTATATTCCGAATTGATTTAAAAAAATGATTTTAATTTTCGTACAATATGTCAATGTTCATTTTGTGTGTCTACGCCTGAAACTATAGAGTGTGGATACGTTGACTCCCTACAATCAGGAAAATAAATGAAATTAAAGGTCCACTGTCATGATTGTTCATGTCAAATTTAATAGTATAACACACTGAGACATGAAGAATGATACACAACTTCATGGTATGCAATCTACAATAGAGGGGGAAGGGGAATAAAAGTACATAGTTGACAAAAACAATTATGTGTGGATGATTATGCACAACATCCTTCCCAGTAGCGAGGGTGATCAATGTCTCAGTGTTGCACGAAGACTATATTCCTGGTAAGCTGCTACCTAACAATCATAAATGGGAAACTCGAAAATGATTCCTAGCCATTATGCATATAGGCTACAGATCCTTAGTTTTTGGGCGTCTGATCTATTATTAGTATTATAATTATGATATTGTTTGGGCCAGATACCTTTAGTGAAATATCTATAGGACCAGAGACATTAATTACGGGAAATTCAGTTGTATACATTTGCATGAATGGTACTTGGCTGCATCATTAATTTGTATATGCAAATTGTCCACATATGGCATGTGATACTTTTAATCACCATAACTATCAAAAGCTTTGATATTATGATGGATTTGGCAGCGAAAAAGTTTGGATTGTTCTTTCCATGACTCCTGCAATATGCGACAGTTTCCCACTCAGACAGACATTTACTTGAGATTATACAACTTGTGATGACACATTATGACTTTTTCCAATTTAAAAGAGAATCTGATACAGTAGTACCTCGTTTGAGAGACCACCCTCATGAAAGAACACTTCTTTTGTAAGACTGGTCCTTCTGGTGCAATATGTCCTATGCTAAACTCCCCCTCGTCTGAGACCACCTCTTTTGAGAGACCACCTTTAACCTGTCCCGAAGGGTGGTCTCTCAAAATGGGTATACTACTGTAGTCATGACGTGTATGAACAAATGACAAATTCACTACATTAAACAGGGCCAATGGCAGCATTTTTAAAGTGGTCTAAGGCCATTGCTTTTAAGCAATACTGATTGGTATTTGCACTGAGGGTACAGGTAAAGTTAGTTGATGCTTCTAAGTAAAAGTGATTGCCATGCATTTGTCCTGGAGAGAGGAAGAAGATGCTGTATCCCATAGAAATCTGCCTTTTGCAGCTAGTAAATAAAGGGGTGTTGGGTCCATGTTTTGACTACTTCAGGGCTCTATTTACACAAGTATGATACCAGTTGCCCACGACCTGAAATCATCATTCTCCATCCACAATGTTTGATAATGGCTAGGATTCGGAACCTCGTATGTGTTCATGTTGAAACACCAAAATGGCGGATCGATATTCTCCCCTAGCTGTTAACCCTACTCCTGAGAACTACATCGTATGGCTTCAAAATTTGCACCATCGGCTTCCCCATTAAATTTTGCATCTAGCCATGTCAGATAGATGGACTAATCCAAGTACCTGGCCAAGCATGATCGAGTATGTCAATAAAAAACATAGCACTGCACCTTCTGGAATATTTTCCAGAAGAACGATGTTAGCTGTGTCTTCAGCGGCTTGATACAAAGGGAGAGCTGTTAACAAGGAACACATTGATAGGTATCTTATATCATTTCAGTTATATTTATGAGTTTTACAACAATTTCTGAAAGTTCGGTTTTTCTCCGTATGCTAGCTCTTTTCTGCATAGTACAAGCATGGTCGAGACAAGTCATGTTGCCTACTATCCACGGTATTATCTTCTACTTTATGAGCGATTTTTGATCCCAATTGGTTGTCCTGGTTGCTTCACAATTCCTTGTGTAAGCTGTAGGCGATTCTGGCTGGTGCTTGCAGCAATGAAATGCTAGTAAAATCGAAGAATCTTCAAATGTTATTAAAGTGATATTGCAACTGAACAGTGTGGAGTTGGCCCCTAAACTCTCAATGTAAAGATTCTTCAGGCCCCACATGTGACTTAATTTTCGTACCCACTGTGTGGTCATGCAAGCCACTTAAGATCGTTAGATAAATATTTTGAAATGTTTGGGCTTGAAAGTCCAAACATATACGTAGTCTAGAGTGTCTATGGTCCAAATATGTATAGGCGAAGGGTGTTAGGGTTAACAGCTGTGCAATTTCACTGACCAGCTGCACAATTGATGACCCAACTGTGATTTTGAACAAGACTAGCGATGGTGAAGAAGGAGCAGCTTTCCATGACAGATGACGAAGTGCAACTTCTCTTGAATATTATGCTTGAGTATAAATTGGAGAATGTTGCAGAGGGGGTTGACTGGGAGGTTTCCTTGCTCATATGGAAATTTTCCTTCACTCCACAGGTAATACACAGTCTTCTTTGAAATTCCTCCACCAGTACTGGGTCCTTCCTGGTCAAATCCAGAAACACCTTGGCCTCCTCCTTCCGACACTCTGCAGCGAATTGCTGGAAGAAACCTGGGACAAATATACGAGTCTTAGTCTTCTATGAAAGAATGCAGCACTCTGAGCTGTGACTGTTGCCAAAGCAAGTTTGCAAAGGCCAACTAAGGTGGTCGAGAGGGCAAAAAGAGCTAAAGCTATTCACTTTTTTCTAGTGACAACAGAATCTGAATTCACCTGTTCACATGACAACGATTTGATACCAGATATGATCCTTTTTACACTTCTGAGTGCAGATTCAAAACTATTCAGAAACATGTTTCGTTTTCACCATTTTCGTGTAAATGGAAGGGGTAAATGGAATGAAATGTTTGCAGATACAAAGTGGATTTAAGTCTTCACATACTTGTGTAAACAGGGCCTATATAGCTGCTGTATGATGTTTAGTGGCATTAGAATAAAATGGCGGAAAAGCGCTACAATGATTGTTTGGCAGTTTCAGAGGTTTAAAGCTGGATTTTAGGAAATTGAACAAAAATTATAATATGGTTACTAGCTTGTAAATAAATTTTAGACCAAATCTGTTAGCTGTGGCAGTACCTGCTGTACACACTCCGGCGGCCTTATTACATTGCTTTGACACCTAAATCCCAAATGTCTCCAAAGCACTATAATATTCCCTTGTGAGAATGATATAGAAATGTCCAAACTGCCTGGGCTGACTAAATTCGATTTCTACTCATGGCAATTGTCACATAATATATACATACCTACAGTAGCAATATGTGTATAAAAGAATAAACTGGATAATAGTAGAATGGTATACTAGATGGTAAATACTATAATTGAATACTGTAGGTGGTTTTCATGCTCACACTACAGCAGCACCGTAAATAGCAGTCGACCAGTATAAACCTCCATCTGCTCATAGATACCAGAATATATATCAGGGATTAGAACACACATTAATATACACTGTCAGGTTTTCTAACTTCTTTGACATATGATTGCCTGCAGAGTTCTATATCTAGGAAGATTTTCTTTTTTTTTGGGGGGGGGGGTCGCCAGTAATACAATGCATGTCTGCCATGTGAGACATGACCGTGGTTCTGATGTATGCATTGTATCTATGTAGCAGGGTTTCTGTCAGGGTGATGACTGTAGGGCCAATAGAAAACAAAAAAAACTATTATGGAAGGGGGTAAATATGCATGCATGTGGTATTGTAGATGTCTATGAAACATATGCAGTGCAGTGATGTATTTGGCAATGTATGGATATATCACTACAGTGAAACCTCTCTAATCCACCCCCTATAATCCGAGGATTAGAGGTATGCTCCC
>CAUJGJ010000214.1:122500-210000 GCA_963170055.1 Halisarca cf. caerulea | reverse complement strand
TCGAATTTACTGGGACATTTTCCTATAATAGTAAGCAATTGCAATCACCTTCATTCACTACTACGCAGTTAACTTGGTACCACCACAGGCATTCTAAACTGCAATGTATATAGAGTGCGTAGCCTACCACTTTATTTTTACATAACTGTTATAGAAAAAACAAAGTATATTCCTGTTTAGTTGAAGTTGTACCTTCAATTGTTTTTTTTCAGCTGTCACAGTTTGCATGGTCTTTCTATTCTCATCTTCCAATTGCTTCTTTTCAACAAGGATTGTGTTTCTTTCAGCTTCCAGAGCATCTCTTGCAGCCTTCAGGTTATCTCCTTCAATCTTCAGATCATCTTTTGCAGTCATTAGAGCATCTCTTTCATTCTTCAGAGTATCTCTTTCAGCTTCCAGGACCTGCATATCGTTCTTCAGCTGAACACTCTTACCTTCAAGGGTTTTTTGATGTGCACCAATTGTCTCTTTTTCTCCTTTAACTCTATCAAGCTCCTCTTTGAGGTGCCCTATTTCTTTTTTGAGATGATCCCTCTCAACCTCAAGTTTATCATATTTACCCTGCAGGGAATCTTTATCGGTAGTAAGGCTCTTTTGCTCACTTTGGAGCTGAAAATTCTCAGCTTCCAACTTGGTTAACCTAGAACTCAGCTTATCTCTTTCATTATTAAGATGATCTCTCTCAGTCTCAAGTTTATCATATTTACCCCGAAGGGAACTAGTATCAGTAGTAAGGCTCTTTTGCTCACTTTGGAGCTGAAAATTCTCAGCTTCCAGCTTGGTTAACCTAGAGTTCATCTCCTCTCTTTCAGTAACGAGTTGGTCTCGCTCCTCTGCCAGCAAATTATTCATTTTCTATATCAAAAAGATGAGAACTTGAAAGACGGATGACTTTCTATATGCCTATAAAAATAAGTTAAACTTACTTGAATGCGTTTTGCTTCCTCAGCCTGGCGTTTTTCCTCCAATGTAATGCATTCCTATGAAAGTTAGTACTCAAGTCGAACATACAATACATATGTATGCGCACACACACACACACACACACACACACACACACACACACACACACACACACACACACACACATACACATGGGCACACACATGCACATAATGTATAATATAGTAATGTTATTGAACCTTAGTAATTGGATACCTGTTCTATGTTAGAATTAGCAAACGAACATTGTTAAGCACTTAAAACGGTATCAAGTCTTGCTTATGATCAACATTCAACGAGTATGGCGACTACAAAGTCATTTCTCCCGTGCATCATGTTTATGTGGTCATGATCTAGTTGGTAGGATTTTCCTGGCTGTTTGTACAGTATACTAGTAGATGCTGCTATACCAGTTTGAACAAATTTACAACAAATGAATGGAGAATTGCTCAAAGGGAGCTGATTATGGCAGATTCAAGATGAATAGCTCAGTGCCACGCACCCTTAGAAGAATTATATAAGCAATATAATGTAATGTGGTAAGTAGAAATTTGCATACTGCACCCAGTTCAAACCACCTCTGACTAGCTCTACACCCGTCTAGCCCCATGTGTGCCTAGCCCTATGCCTGTCTAGCCCATCCAGGCCTAATCAACTAATAACTCTACCTTGTACATGTTCCGATGATTTTTGACAAATGACAATTTTTCATCCCTATATACACTTTTAAATGTTTTTTATATGGTTTATATACTAGCACTGCATTGCAGTATCACAGAAGCACATGCACCTCCATATTATGCATGGTCATGCTATGCAAGCACAGCCAGAATGCATGAGAGGACTCCCAAATCGGTAACCCTTTTTCGTTCACGTGACCCTTATATTGGACGGGACAATATATTGGCTGAGAACTTTTAAGTTTGGAAACTGCATCTATTTCAGACGTTAACGACAGAGACTGCTTCATTTTGGTTTGAAAAGCTAGAATGAAAAACACTGTTCAGTTGATTTTCACGCATATTTTGTTACTTTTGCCAGCTAACAATTTAAACAACAAAGATGGCAAAGAAGAAGGTCATGCAAACTTGACTAAGAAGAACAAAGATTACGTGAACGAATTTGCATATTATCGTTTATTTGTAGTTCTTCTTCGTGTATTGACTGAGATATCTCTTCGTAGCCTTTTGTTACTTTCACAAAACATCCTCTACAGGGGCGTAGGAAGTTGTTTCACAGTGGGGGGGCTGTCCTCAAAGGTCAGCACCTATGTATATTAATTGCAAAGTTGAGTACATGGGTGAATATTCAAAAAATATCTAGTATACTTACAACTGACCTAAATCCGACATTTTATTCACGTCACTGAGGCGAATGAAATGGCCGACCTAACGGCTGTAGACAGTGAGCTTTGGACAGAATCAAAAGTTACAGACGTTCAAACGGAAATTCTTGCCTTCTTTGGGTATAAATCTAACCAACTTTGTGATAATTCATACTTAATTGTAAGCTTTTCTGAGTATAATATACAGTTTTCCTCTCAGGTTACCATTGTAAGCTGGTTATTTCAAAGGGGGGCTCAGCCCCCCATGTAAAATTTACAGGGGGGCTGCAGCCCCCCCAGCCCCCCTGGTTCCTACGCCAGTGCTCTAAATGTTACCAATGTCTGCTTGACATTGGATGATAACACGCAGCAACTACTGAAATCTATCACGATTATCCATTATCTTGCTGGGAAACTATAAAAACATTTTTCTTCTTATATATATATTATATATATATATATATATATATATATATATATATATATATATATATATGTATGTATGTATAATAGGTTAAAACACCCCCAAACACAGCACTGACATCGAGACATTGAGAACAAAACAGAAACATTGTTACAAACGCTTTTCTATACTCAATCGTACTTTCGTTCACCATCAATTGACCCTCATAACCCTAATTATCACGGTCGATGGGCTCAACTATGCATATTAACTATTATGTGTATAATGCAAGGACAGTGTTGACCAATGAGTCTATTGTGGATGTGGTGTGGACATTTGACTTACAATCTTATGCTGTAGACTTTTCTCTTTATGTTTGAAGCTTTCTTCTAACATTCTCTTCTGCTCCTCATACTAGACAATTGAGTAACTTCACTGCACAAAGTGCCTCCACACATGCAAGTTGTATTAAAAATTGTATTCAATAGTTACCTGTTGAGTAACAGCAGTTACATCACCTCCTTTTTCCAGTTGGTTCTAAAGAATTAAACATAATAAAGAGCAATAAACCACAGTGTTTCATTTAGGGGGGGGGGCATTCAACCCCTTGCCAGAATCTTGCCCCCTCTTGAAAATTAGGTTAGCCTTGTTTTAAGAGGAAAAATTGAATGCAGAACTGAACTCATCACAAATATGGAACATAAAAGGAGAATGTAGTGTTTTAAAACATATAAACAGCTATTCTTGACTACCTTTTCTGTCGACATATCTAAAATCTCTTCAAGGTTAAAGAGTAATTAGCAGCTTTTGTGCCATCAATGTTAGTTAGTGCCTGATCTAATAGGTGTATGTGTGTAATTCTCCAAAGTACCCTTTCAGAACCATTGGTCTATAAAGTAGGGTTCTATCCAGTAGGGGTAGGGGGAAGCTTCCACCCCAAACTCTCCAGCTTTCACTCCTAAAAAATTCCAGCCATAGTGCAACTTACTATAGAGAAGGCCCTACTTGAGTGTCAAAATCAACCTTGAATGGTCCAAAATAGCCACAGATATCACCTTATATAAAATAAAAACTCAAAATTTCACTGGGGGGAGCATACCCCTCACACCCCCTTAGTTATAAAAGTACCCCTACCATCCCACATACATATCTGCACATGCACCTTCTTCCAACACTGCACTACATGTGTTATACACACATTTTTAGTATTATTAGTATTTTCTTTGCTATCGCATGTGGAACATGTCCAGATTGTTATGATAAGGTTCACTGGAGTGCATAGTTGAAATAGTTAATGTTTGCTGTGTACGCATGCGCTAATTTGGAAGTGTAAAAATTTTGGTCTTTTTTACAGCTTTTGTTCTCAACTTATACAGCTTCTGTTCTCAACTTGTAGTAGATACAGAGCGTCAGATAAGGGATTAAGATGTAGGTAGACACATAAATGTTTGGATGATTACCTTTTTGGACAGCTTGTTTTAATCACGAAGAAGCTACTAAGGTTTTCCTAACTCCTACTAAAAAGTGAAACGCTTTGGGTGGTACATGGCGAAACGCTTCCAAGACTATTTTTTCACAAAAAATTGCTATAACAAAACATTTACTAACTTTTCCATGTGGGTGAGTTGACCGTTCCTTTCCAAAGCCAAGATCTGATCAATTGGGCCTCAAAAGCCAACATTCAACCTCCTGTAACTTGGGACAGGAACAAAAGCTCTCTCTCCCCCACATGGAAAAGTTGTATATTTCAAATGGCTCGAAATTGGCACCAAAAAGCTGTCTCCAGCTTGTTCCCCCACGTAGCACCCAGCCAAAAACTGAAAATTCCGAATAACATTGAGTTGGGTGACAAGCCAGCATGTGACAGAGCAACAGTGACGACAGAAAACGTCACTATACGCAGATTTGGCATTCGTATACGCCTGAATATTATTAATAACCTAACTAACCAGTACTTGGCTTTAATCTAGGCATTCGCTGAAGATGTCTGTTTAATACCATCTAGCAGTTTTGGATTTTCCTTGAATAATCCTGTGATGGGAGGTTTCCAGGGAACATCCGTTACTGCTTTGCCCAGTGCTACTGATGATTTCAGGGTGGAATTCCCAGAAAAGGCCTTATAGCACATTGGCAAAACAGCAATGCTTCGTCTCTGGTTAACGTGGTCAGTACATTTTACATGATATTGTTAATGTTCAAATAACTTGAAAAGGTTGAACCATACACCATCTGCAGATAAGCTTGGTATGTATATTGTGCTATTTTGGCCCTGGGTTGGTATTGGCCCTGCAGTTTAGGTCCTAAACTGCAGGTTTCAATACCAAAACTAAGTGAACTAAAATATAATTGGGCAGTGTATATACATATCTCAGTAATAGCTAATAGTGAATAAAAGAATAACGCCTCCACTGTTCCTATATCTATGGTTGATGTGGGTTATTAGGCACAAGAACCGTAACCATTAGTTTTATTGAATAATAGGAGAACCAGCACGAGACAAGACAAAAGACAGGTGAACAGGGACACACATGGATGATCGTTGTGCGCATGAACGTAAAGTACAATTAATAATAAACAGAGTGGTTAAATACAAAACACACAAAGGCCAAAAATACTATCCAACACAATACTCCCCGAGTGAGCAGCGTGAACGATGGAGCGCTGCTGGTGTACTTGCAGCAAAGAGCTGTGTGTTGATGTATCAGATCCAGCGATGTGCTGTCGCTGATCAGGCCTGTAGCCAGGTTGAATTATGGGGGGGTTCTTCTGAACCAAAGTAAAACTCTTTGTTACGTAAATGGCCGTTGCCGTTGATTGCGTTTCGCTGGACAGAATGAACAGTTATAAAACAATCTGCATGCATGTGATTGGAATATTCAGATGCTAGCTTTATTTCAGGGAATGATTGAGTAGATAAATCTAAAAAGTAAGTTATAGTAAGGAATAAAGCTAGAATGTCTCTTTTTTATATGGAGTTTAATAGAAGTTTAAACGGAGTTAATGCCCGCAATGCCTGCCAATGGGATCTTAAAGGGGATCAATGCAGAATGTAGTGTAGCGCTTTAAAGTAAATGTATGCTGACGTCACATTCACCCAAAATGGCGACGTATCAATTTGTAGTTGCGCTACACCAATCCCGTTCTTCGAGCTAGGTAGTAACGTCGTGCTGTTAGCAACCTGTCCATTCTTCCTCCAACTCTCGTTGAAGAAAGTCCCACTCGCAGTCCGTTGACGTGCTATTCCTGAGTTTTTCGCTTTGTGTCGCAATGGCCGAGCTTCCCGTTGCCAATTCGTCTGTATCTGTTGAGAAGTCGGTATTAGAGGACCTGGTTTCAGCTGTTTCTGGCCTGAAGGAACAAGTTGCGCGGCAGCAGGAGGTCCAAGTCTCCCTCACGCAGCAGTTGGCTGTGCTTCAACAGCAGCGTACCTCGAGCTCTACTGACGCCAACCCCGCCCTTTCGCAGCCTTCAGGCAGGTTATCATATTTGTGGTCAGTTGTTTGTTATTTGTTGCTCCTGTTTTTGGCCGTTTGACCGTATTATATACCTTGAGCCTTTATTACTGAGCATGTGGTGCGGTTAGCTGTGTTTGGAACACATGCTCTTTTTCTTGGTCGTATTACAGTTTTTTGTTTGGATGGCTGCTCTTGCGCAGTGTACTTAGCTAGCCTTCGTTATTGTTGAGCTCTCGGACTGGGTTGGTCTTATGTAGAAGGCCTCCTTTTTACGGCTGGCCTTTAGCCCTGGTGCTTCGGCAAGTTCGTCTCATGGTGCTGTCTACTAGGGTTGGTATGTATTTTTGGCCATGTTGGCTCTTTGGTTTAGTGTCTTGCTGCTGTTTTCTCCTAAAGTTTAGTTCCCACGGGAGTGGTACAGTGCCACAGTCTGTTGTTAGTATACTGCTGAGCTATATAAGTAGTCTATGTTGCAGTATTGCCTTTATTTCCCCTGTCTTTGGGATATTCCAGCATGATTACCCTGTAACGTTATCTTGCTGTATGCCATGTATATCTGTTGGGGGTTTCAGACTCATGTCCTTCCGCTTGGTATTAATTCTCTATTTGTGGCTGTGTTCTTCATTATACTGCTGAGTGTGGCTTACTGGCAGTGGTTGTTATGTTCTGCAGTATTCTCTGCGTATATATATACGGGTGGCCATCTCATGTATTTTGCGGTCGTGGCTCCGTCAAGTTTCCTTGTTGCTCTCCTGCTCCGTGTTGTTGGTTACAGTTTGCTGGGCACTATGCTGTGCTATCTAGCTGGCTTGCAGTTGGCTTGTCCGCGTACTGCTGTGTGTTATCCGTTTGCAGTTTGTTTTGCCGCTCACTGCTTTGGGTATGTTTGTAATATTATATTTGCCCTTACACTGTTGCTGCGGGTGTGTTTTTTGTCCTTTGCCTGGCATTATTCTGCTATGAATGTCTTTGTTTGATGTGTTTGCAATCATGGCACTATACTTGGCTTTATACTTTATGTTTCAGTTGGTATTTTATACCTGTGCAGTTTGTTTGGTACTATATGGCTATATGTGATTTTTCACGGATTGCAGTATGTTGTCAATACATGCTGTATGTTGGTTGCTGCGGCAGGAGTACTGCTGTCCTGTAGCTGTGTGTCTTTACTGGCTGGGCCAGTCTGGTGGTGCCTAGTTCTACTAGGTTCTGGTCGTGGTCCCGAATTCATGCTTAGGGGGCATGTGTTCAGTATAGGGCATTGGCCTGCTCATTATTGCACGGCTATGCTGGTTCATGGGTAGCAGTACATTTTATTACTGCTGTTAGCGAGGTTTCCATTCCTCATTGCTATCTTGCCCATCTTTGCACAGGTTGCAGTGTGGTTTGTGGGCTACTGCCATGCCGCTTGCAATGTTAGCGTTGACAGTTGCTTGGTGATATTGCCTTTGTGTTGGGTCAAAGGTCGTGGCATGTTTGTGACCTTGTACGTGTACTTCTCTGTGTCAGTCGTGGTGGTCATGTTCTCGGTGCTGTGTACATCGTAACTCGTTTGGCGCTGCATGGTCAGTGCATAGTGGTTGTTATACAGCTATATGTGGTTCGGTATTCAGTTGGTGGTTGTGCTTCCCTTACGTACCACCTGGCCTGGTGCTAGTCATTGGGTGGCAATAAGCTCGTCTCGTACTCCATTGTTCTGTATTTGGGAATGGACAATATCGTGTATTTGGTTTCGAGTACTTCTGGTAGTACTGCTGGCTTGACTTATTCTCTTAAGGTCCAACTATATAAATTATAGGTTGCGTCCTGGTCTGATCATATACTGTCCCAAATAGCAGTTGTGCTGGGGCATTGTTGGATTTGCTTTACGCTGGCTTGGTCCCAGCTGAAAGCTTATCTGGTGTTGGTTTTTGGTTGGGGGCTGTTGACATTACGGTCATCTTAGCCTGCTGTGTTGTGAGTTCAGCTATGTAGCTGTGGGTTGTCTGCTCCTTTAATTGGGCAGTATACAGTCATACGTACTATGTACTACGTATGTACTGAGGGTTTTTCTGTCTATGTGCTTCAGGTTCTCTCAATGAAGCCACATTGTCTGGTTTGGAGCCAACTGTGCCTACAGGGAATCCCACCGAGGAAATGCCGGTTCACTCTTATGGTCTGGTTCTCAGTGGGGGGCTCCCTTCTATCCCTCCTGAGCTCCTGTCCAGGGTGCAGAAGCACCAGTATGTGGAGTTATCTGAACTCCTTCCAGAAAAAATTCAGGAAGCCTGTCTCTATCCTGAGCAGAAGCGTAAGAAGGCCACTCCTATTTCGGATTTTACCAAGTGGGTGTTGGCCTTTAGCACCTTTGGCCAGGCTTTGGCTTCTCGAGACCCTGCCTTAGCCCTAAAGCTGTTGGTTTTTGTGGGTTCGGTTGCCAGACTTGCCCGGGACCTGCCAGGCTCAGCTTGGGCCGTGTACGAACAGGCAGCTAGGGGGAAGGCGGTCGCTAACCCTTCCTTCCCCTGGGAAAAGTTGGACCAAGAATTGTGGGCTTTGGCATCGGTCCACAACAGCACTGCCCCCTCTGGACCCAGTGTCGTGCCAAAAGGGAAGCGGCCAAAATCTGAGCTTGCCTGCTTCAAATGGAATGACGGGACATGCACCTTTAGATCGTGCAAATTTGGTCACGTCTGTTCATCTTGCTTCAGCCCGAAGCATAAAGCAGGGGCCTGCCCTTTTGGTGCTCCCAAGACAAAGAAGTCTACAGCATAACCTTTTAATTTATTCTCCTCACAACCACTTAGCCGTATCTACTGTATTTGTGTAGTACTTTTTATTTTATCCTATTGGTTGTTTCTCTCACATTTTTGTTTATTTATCCTCCTCACTCATGGTACCATATTATTCTTTTGTGGTAATAATTATAACTGGTAATATTATGTTGATGCCACTCCTTGGCCATATTTTATAATCTTACCACAGTGTGTCTTACGTAGAATGTTCTGAGTTGAGCCTCAGTGGTGGTAAATTAGATGGAGCTGCATGTTGCATCCCCCTAGGTTCTTTCACTTGGAAGCCAATTTGCTGGAGAGCAGCGGTCTCGCACGCTAAACGCTTTTGTTCGTTGAACAGAGCTGCTTGTTTGCATGCAGTGAGTCCCATCCCTGTCCTCCCTCCTTCGGCAAGAGTGGTGCATACTCCTTTGAGGGTAGATGCATGGGCCATGCTCCTGTCTGACCACCCTAATCAGGTTTGGGTGCAGTCGTTATTGGACGGCTTGAGTTTGGGTGTGAGGATTGGGTTCAATCCCTCTGCCTCCTGTCGTTCAGCTGCCAGGAACATGCCATCAGCTCAGGCTCACCCAGATGTGGTCCAAACATACCTGGAGGCTGAGCTGGTAGCAGGAAATGTGGCTGGCCCTTTTGACCCAGCCATCCTTGAGGGTGTAGTAGTCAATCGGTTTGGGGTCATCCCCAAGGCAAATAAACCCGGGAAATGGAGATTGATTGTTGACCTGTCGCACCCTCCAGACTCTAGTGTCAATGATGGTATCTCGTCTGCAGATGCCAGTATGTCCTATTCCAGGATTGATGATGCTGCTCGCTTGATTGTGAATGCTGGGCACGGTGCCTTTGCGGTAAAAATTGATATCGCAAATGCCTTCCGCATTATTCCCGTGCACCCCGATGACCGGTACTTATTGGGTATGCAGTGGCAAGGTAAGGTGTATATTGACACTCAGCTGCCCTTTGGCCTCCGTTCAGCCCCAATGCTATTCAATGCATATGCTGATGCCCTGGAGGGGATCCTGCGTAATGAAGGCATCTCTAGGGTCATCCACTATTTGGATGACTTCCTTGTGGTGGGTTCCTCTGCTGATGAGTGTGAATTCTTTCTCTCCTGTATGTTACGAATCTGTGACATGTTGGGTGTCCCCTTAGCTGCTGGCAAAATTGAAGGGCCATCAACTGAGCTGACCTTTTTGGGTATTCGGCTGAATACAGTCACCATGGAAGCTTGCCTACCAGAAGATAAGCTGACTCGATTGCAATTAGAGTTGTGTGAGTGGCAGAGAAAGAAATATTGCACCCGAAAGGAACTAGAGCATCTTCTTGGTGTCTTGCAGTTTGCCTGTAATGTGGTTCCCCAAGGCCGTTCTTTTGTAAGGAGGCTAACAAATCTTCTCTGCATTGGGGTCAAACCTTTTCACCATATTCGCCTTAACAAGGAGAGTCGATCGGATATTCTTTGGTGGTCAATATTTGTTCAACGGTGGAATGGAATTTCTCTGCTTAACTTGTCCCATCTTGCCACCCCCTCAGCACATGTTTTTTCAGATGCCTCTGGTACCTGGGGCTGTGGGGCAGTGTGGGGTACACTGTGGCTTCAAAGCTCTTGGCCTCTGTCTTGGGCAGCTCAGAACATTATGTTAAAGGAGTTGGTCCCAGTTGTTTTGGCAGCTGCCTTATGGGGGAAGCACTGGTCAGGTCAACTGGTGCAATTCCATGTTGATAATATGTCTGTTGTTCAAGTCGTCAACAAAGGCTCGTCAAAGGAGCCTTCTGGTATTGCCATGCACCTTTTGCGGTGTCTCTCCTTCTTCTCAGCTCATTTCCAATTCTCTTTCGAGGCCCAGCACATTCCAGGCAGCTTCAATACTTTGGCTGACATGATTTCTAGGAATCAAATTTCCTCTTCCTTTGTTCAGGGCTCGCCTATTCAGCCCCACCCATGTGCCATCCCTCCTCCTCTTTGGGCATTGCTAGTGTTGGAGTCCCCGGATTGGAGCTCAGAGAGGTGGAGGCAGCTCTTCAACAATTTTATGAACGTGGCTTAGCTTCATCTACTCGTAAGAGTTATTCAAGTGGCCAGAAACGTTTTCTGGATTTTTGTAGCAAATTTAATCTGATACCAATCCCCCCTTCAGAACATACTCTGCTGTTGTTTATTTCAAAACTTGGCATGGATGGTCTTGCTATGGCTACTATCAAGTGCTATCTTTCATCGGTTCGTCAACTGCTTATTGATACGGGTATCTCATCCCCTGTGATATATACACCACGTATAGAACTAGTTATCAGGGGTATTAAGCGGGCCAAGGTGGGGTCAGGTACTGGAAAGGACTCTCGCCTTCCCATCACTCCCTCCATCCTCAAACAGTTGAAGAGGATATGGAGTCAGCCTCCCTTGTCAGGGGACAAACGGATGCTGTGGGCCGCTGTATGCCTCGGTTTTTTCGGTTTTTTAAGGTGTGCGGAGTTTACTGTACCATCCATGTTGGCATATGACAAGAAACGGCACCTCTCACGAGATGACGTTGACCTTCTCACCCCACCCACTATTCTGTCCATCTCAGTTCTCATAAAATCCTCAAAGACGGATCAGTTTGGGAAAGGAGTCTCGATCTTCCTCTCCCGTACCGGTGCTCCTTTGTGCCCAGTTTCGGCACTTTTGGATTACTTGTCCACACGCGGCCCTGAACCTGGTCCTTTGTTTTTGAGATCCAATGGCCAGCCCTTATCCAGAGCCTATTTGGTGACACAGGTTCACTCTGCCCTTAAGGAGGCCGGGTTAAATGTGCAACATTTTAATGGCCATAGTTTCCGCATTGGAGCGGCTACTACTGCTCTACAGTCTGGCATCTCTGATGCCAAGATAAAGCTGCTTGGACGGTGGGAGAGTTCAGCTTACCAGCTATACTTGCGCTCTCCTAGGGAAGAGCTGAGTAGCATCTGTTCATCTCTGGCTCGTGCCAACTGTTAGCTATTTGTAGCTGTATCAGCATTTACATTTATTTTAATTTGCGACGTGGTTATATTGTTGTTTCTGTGTTTGTTTAGTGGCATGCTATAACGAGTCTACTCTTTGTACTCGCTCAGTCCATATCTTATTGTGGTGGTACTGTATTATATGTATTGATGCTAGATTTGCTGGGATTGTTGTGATATTGTTAATTGATTTGTGGATTACATTCAAATTCAGTCGTGCTTTGGGGGAGTTGTGTGCTCATTGCATTCACACTCAACTTGTGGTGGTATGACCTCAAGAGTTCATATTCCAAAGCACTCTGGTAGTGGTCGGTATAATAGGTTGGTGCCCACTGGGTTATGGTGATTGACTCTGGTTGTTCCTTGGCAAACTGTAGTCAGTAGGCCATTATCGGCTGCACTTACGAATGTAACTTCCGAAAACACGGTTAGCTCATTCTAGTCATATTCATTAATGCTTCCGGTGTGTACCGAATTTTCAAGGGCACTAACCTCACTTCGAGGTTCGTATAGCAGTTAATTTGGGGTGTATCCATACCGCATACCCCTTGCCTTCCACCAACCCATATCATCAATTGGATGTTCGGGTGAAAGGCAGACTATTTTCACCTCCCCCCCAATGTGGTCCTGCAATCAGGTATGGTAGGCCTGCATTTGCAGCTTCGTAATTGTCTAGGTAAGTTTGTCTTTGGCCATTGCTAATGAAGGGCATTAATTTCAGTGTTATTAGCCATGTGGAACTGGCTTCTAGGTGGGTTAGGGGGGGGGGGGGGTGCAGCACCACCCACAGAACCCCCTTGCCTACAGGCCTGTTGATAAGTGTGTGGGTCCAGTAGTGTCATAATGACGGAAGTGCCAGCGTTTGTGTCTGTCTCGGGGATGTAGCATGGCAAGTCGGGCAGTATATAAACTTCAGATGAGTGTGCATGCCATAGTGCGGCGTGTGTGACTGAGGAGGGGATCCTGTGATGATCTGCTGTGTACTGAGAAAAAAACAGCGTGGGTCAGGAGGGTCTGAAGAAATCATGATCCGTGCAGCTGAACAGCAGCCTTGTCGCTGGGAAAAAAGGTACCTAGTCCTGTGCAGGGAATCTTCTTGGCTATCTGGGCAAAAGCGAGCCATTGACGAGTCGAGGCGAGGCGAAGTTGGGCCGAGAATAAGGCAAAAAGGCTGGGCCAAAGTAAGGCGAGCTGTGCCGAATTGAGGCTTGGCTGAAGACATGCAAGCCGACGTGAGGCAAGGCCGCGTGCCAACAATGAGCGGAACTGGGGTGAAGCTGAGCCGATGACGAGCTGGACCAGGGCATAACCGGGCCATGGATGAAGACAAGCCGAAGGTTGTGGAGGAGGGCATCGACCAGCGAGGCACCCTGAAGTTACTGTTCAAGCATGCAGGAGGAGAACATCCTAAAGTTGTGAGGTGTACATTGAGGTGTCGACCCATTGCCGGGTTGCTGGGTCTATGCTGGCTGTAAGAGAATCCGTCGTTGCACGCTCTATGGTCAAAATGACCAGCGTCAAGGGTCACCAATATGGTTGATGTGGGTTCGTAGATGCTAGAACCATAACATCAGTTGTATTGAATAATAGGAGGACCAGCACGAGACAAGACAATAGACAGGTGAACAGGGACACGCATGGATCAACCCAAACTCCTAGCCGGTATGGGCACATGGCCAAAGTTAGCAGACCGCTCAGTATGGGCACATGGCAATACGCGGAAGGGAGGGAAAGCGTAGCAACGCAAAACATAAAACGGAAACCAAGAAAGGGCATCCCGGGGTCGAATCGGCAGTGCAGCGGCCGTTGCGCTCGACTCCCACGCACAAGCCCCCGGTTCGGTGCCGGTCAGCGTTGGCCTTTTTCGCTTTTTTTTCCTTCCCTTCCACGTATTGCCATGTGCCCATACTGAGCGGTCTGCTAACTTTGGCCATGTGCCCATACCGGCCGGGAGTTTGGGTTGCATGGATGATCGCTGTGCGCATGTGTGTACAGTACAATTAATAATAAACAGAGCAGTCAAATACAAAACACACAAAGGCCTAAAATACTATCCACCACATATCTGTAGAAGTATTATATGCACTGCACATTGTATATATACATATATTATATAAATTTGTTTTTATGTCTAGCTTATATATACCTTCAATGTTTCAACTGTTCTTTTCCTTTCTTCTAGATCAGAATTTGCTTCTTCAACTTCCCTTTTCAGTCCATTTTCCCGTTCACTGAATTGCTTTTGCTTTTGCTCAATTTCGCTATGAAGATCTTGGCACTGGATCTACAGTAAAAGTACATTGTGCAGAACATTTTGCCACATTAGGGGCAAACCTACGTCTGTGAGCAAAACATGAAACACACTTCCAATTTCGATATTAGCATATCCTTCTTGTGAGATAAAACCTGCATATAAAGGTAAATTATACAAAATTTAAACTTAAGGAAAATTATTTAAAGTAATACACTATAATACATATTATTCATAAGACTAGACTCTCTTACGCAGGTGTGACATGTGCACATGCGAGCAATACCCAAAATGACTGTCCAAAAGTCAGCAGAAATTAAATTCCACTTTTCTTCTGTTTACTTGTGGAGTACAAATTAAACAATACAAAACATTAATTCAACTATTTAACGCTAAGCAATTCACTTAACTTTGTTGTCACTGCTTCACAAAGCCCAAAAATGACCACAGATTTGGATTTAAAAAACAGGTTTAGTGCAAAACCCAGTCATGTAAACTATGGCCTTAAGCAGCCATACTTTGTCCAGAACTTTCTAACAACAATATCTAAATTTTCACCGTTGGAGAACTTACCATTCCTCTTTGTTCCTGAGATGTTCATTGAAACATGGTTACATACACCCAAAGTAAAACCACAAACTTGTGTACATGTCGGGAATGGCATATGCAATCAAAATCTCCAATGGTTAAAATTTAGCTTTACCTATAGTGATCTAACTCCCACGACATGGCTCCTCTACACAATTGTTTAGATCGATGACCACCAGGTTTTTGAAAGAATCTTAGTCAATGGAAAAGTCTCTCTCTCGCCATTCATCACAAGGGTGTCATGCGTTACGATGACGTCACCAACCAAAGATAATGATCTGTGAAATCGATACTTTTCATAACACAACCAAATAGCCATTGGAACGTCTTGAAAACACTTTATGTACAGACTAATGCACAATATTCGATATAATATTCTTCTGTTTGAGAGCAAGAAGGCCTATGCTATCATCTTGCAGGAGACTTCATAATACACGTGACTAACGTGTGTACATCAGTATGTGTTATTGTTACATCAAATTCCTGTGTAAAATACACAACACCCCTCTGTTTACTGAGATGGCACATGTTATAAATACCTGCGTACTAATTACTGCCATAATAATATATTTTTATATTCAAGCCATTAAGACTGCAAGCATCATCGATGTTTTCAACAATGACACCACAGGCTTGGCATGTGCAATGAACTGCTGTATGATAACAGAAAGCATACATATACCAGGGCCATGTTTAGATATGTAGGCAAACTTGTTACTATTGCTAGTATGAATGAATACCTAGCTTTTTAGCTCTATATTGTTTTTACTTTCACCGGAAGTGTCCGGAACGTCCGGAACGATGTCTATATATATATATATATATATATATATATATATATATGTCAACAACATGGCGGACGCGAAGTCGGTACGTAATCTTTCGGCTATATTTCGGTAAAATTCATTCGTTTGCTCCTGATTTTATCAGTGAAGTGTCTTTTCGACCAGAAGAGTTCTTCGAAGTATTATTTTAGTCAATAACGACAATTTCCAAGCGATTCGAGTTTCCAGGGCCGTAGGCGGCCCACGAGTTTTTTAAACTCGAATCACTTGTTTTCATTTGGACTTCCAGTGTGTAATGCTCATCCGATATATATATATATATATATATATATATATATATATAGATAGATAGATAGATAGATAGATAGATAGATAATATGGATTTGAAGAAAAGTCTTATAATAGAGAATTTAATATAATAGTAATAGAGAAGTATGAATTTATACAGGAATGAGTTATAGGAATTGTTTTGAAAACAATTGCCATATATGGCAATTGTTTTCAAAACAATCGTCCAGTTACAATAAACAGTATGTTCAATGAATGTTCAGCTGTGCACTTACACTCCAATGCTTTGCAAGTGATTCGAGTGTGTGGGGCGGCAGCCCCCACGGGTTTTTAACTCGAATTACTTGTTTTTATTCACAATTACATGAATACTTGTACACGTAGAACACGACACTACAGACCAGGGCTTATATGATAAGGTTCTAAGAGCGGTCTGACACTATAATACGATAAATTATCACGTTCTTACCGTGTGACCACCTCCCTAATATTCAAGATTTGAATGGTTGCACCATCAATAGAAAGGATTCTGGCCAGCCAAGTTAGCAAATGGATGTTAGTAAACTGTAAACTTGCAGATTTGCGAGCAATCGACCTTCGAAAGCTCTGACTTGCCTCCAAAGTTATGACCGTATGTATGGTGACCGTGTATAAATTTGCCTCTCTACACTCGAGAACACATGGTGAACATATGACCAAGGCTTGAGAAGAACTCTTGTCCATAAGGAAGTTATATCAGAAAACGCAGTCAAGCAAACTTTAATTGGTCTATATATTTGACGCAGGTATGTTATGTCCCAATCCAGCCAAAAGCACGACGTTATCTGGCTTCACCCAATGAATTTCGTTATAGTGGGCAACGCATGGGTTTGTCACACGTCTATATAGTTTGTTTTGGTGATATCATTTGCAAGCGGGACATATACGTGAGTATGCGAGAAAGATGTTCATGGAACATGTGACAACACGTGACTCAGCCTGGAAAGACAGTTCTGTTCGACAAGAAAATTTTATCAAAAAAGGTGGTGGTAGAAATCTCGGCTTTTAGCTTTGAAACTTTGATAAATTGTTACTAAAGGACCAAACCCTCGGAATCGAATCTTGGGGTAATGTGCGTTGCTCCGTTCGGTTTATGTCTAACATCTTATAGCTGGGAACCTTGTTTTTGGGCAAAAACCCCTGGACATAACAGCCGTGGAGTGGAGGATCATCACCCAAGATTTGATTTAGTAAGTTTTCAATCTGTGCTTTCTTTTGAACCTACTTTTGTGTCCAAAAGCCAAGATTCTAACCACCGCCTTTTTGCATTTTGAAATATTTGCGAATGGTGTAAAGAAAACTCATTACACGCGACTTGCAGAGGCTAGAACTAGCTTTTGTCACTTTCGAAGCCAAGTATATATATGTCAGATGCCCTCTTGGGTATTTTCAGAAAGTCTGCTTACAATTGAACGAAGATCGAAGTGAAAACTTATAGCACCTTGAAGACGTCCAGCATTTTGTTTTATGTCCAGAAATTGGACTTAACATACCTGCGGAAGTAAATCAGATTATCCCTTGAGGACTGCACTTTAAATACTGGTTATGGGAATACTGTGCATGGATCTTTCTGTTCAGATAATATATATATGTCAAGCCATTTGTTGTTACTACCGTTCTTTTAAAGCAGAAATCCTTTCACATACGCAGCAGAAGGATGGACTATCACTCTCCCATAACCAGGAAAGTAAGATAAGGACATATTGTGTCTTGTGAATTAACTTGCATGCTCAAACTCGGAGATTTTCTTGACCGCAATATGAATCTTTGATATTTTCGTATAGTGACGGAAAATCGGTCGTACAGAAATCGCAACACATTGTTGGTTATTTATGTACATACATAACGTATAAAGGTTCTACTTGCAGTTTGGTTTGTTTATTTGAGGCTTTGCATCTGCAAGAAGTTAAAACAATGTGTTTAGTTCGGGACATTCGCAAACGGCAGCTATTATGTTTTATGGCAAAATTTGTCATAGCATACCTCCAGATGGCCCTTCTTTGCAACGGAGACTGTAAAAACTATTTCAAAGTACCCTTGTGCATTTATTAATTCTGAGCAAAGAAAATATAACCTGGCACACAAAAGATATAAACATCTTTATGGTCGAAATTTGATCATTTTACAGCGGAAAAGTACATTTTTGGTGATATCTATGTCATTTGGGGTGATATATTTTCCGCTCAATACTATTTTGTGCAGTCAACTTTACTCTTCAATCTGATACTAGTTTCGTCCCTTTTGAAGCACTTTTAGATGTGCAAACGTTGACTTTTACTGCAAAAACAGTATTTTTTACATTCATATTACGCAATGCCATGCATGTGGAACATGTCCAGATTGTTATGATAAGGCTCACTGGAGTGCATAGTGATAAAAGTTAATGTTCGCCGTGTGAATTTGTTATTAGTCACACGGTTCGCTCGTGATAATAATACATACCAAGCTTCTTTGAACATGAACAATATTACATTTTTGTTAATATTTGTAAGCGTTTCAAGGTTCTATATTTTTCGAGCAATTTACAATACCTGAAGGACAACGGTATAGGAAGAGAACAAAAACACCGGTGAGCACCGGGAAAAGCTCAAAGGGGAACAGCAAGCATAATTTAGTACCATAGTAAACTGGATTATCTAGCGATTGTATGTTGCGGAAGTGAAAGGTCTCTTCCGCAACAAGACCGAATTGAATGTTCTTCGGAATTTTAGTTTTCCGTAAGCAAATTATAAAAACGCAAGAGAAAAATCACTGCAAGCTCGAATTTTGTCTAACCTTCGAGTTTCAACTTCCCCAACATGGAATCGTAATCAGAATAATACCAGTAAACAAAAGTAAGGCAAAAACCACATGCAGTTGAAAATTGTCCCAACGGTTGAAGTGAAAGGCATGACCACAATTCCTCCGAGATCAATGGATCAAGGCAAAGATCCAGTACTCCTGATCGGAATTTGAGTTTTCGGCTGGGTGATGCATGAGGAAACAAGCTAGAGGCAGTTTCTTGGTGCCAACTTTGAGCCATCTGCAGGATACAACTTTTCCATGTGGCAGCAAGAGAGCTTTTGTTCCTGTCCCAAGTTATAGGCGCTTAAAGCTTGTCTTTTGAGGGCCAATATTACAGATCTCGGCTTTGGAAAGGAATTGTCTTTGCTGCCACATGGAAAAGTTAGTAAATGTTTTGCTATAGCGATTTATGTGTAAAAGTAGTCTTGAAAGCGCTCCACCATCTATCACCCAAAGCGTTTCGCTTTTTGGTAGGGGTTAGTAAAACCTTAGTAGCTCTGCGCGCTTGAAGCAGGTCTTTCAAAAGGGTAATTGTCGAAATACTTATGTGTCTGGCTACATGTTAAGCCTACGTTTGAAGCTCTGAAGCTTCTGCAAGTTGAGAATAGAAGCTGTAAAAAAGACCGAAATTTTCACACCTTCGAATTAGCACGGACATGTTCCACATGCAGAATCTACCGTGCATGCAGTGACGCCCTAATGTGTCATAATTGTCAGAGATATTCTCGTGATTAAGCTCCTTGATCACCTTCTTGCTGGACATGCCACAAAAACATTGGTGGGCAGCGGGAAAGGGCTTTTGAATGGACAAAATCTCATGCACTTAAAAGTGAGTTTTCACTAAAATCTAGCAATTCCGTGTTGCGGGAGTTAAAACTCGAAGGTTGGACGAAATTCAGACATGCAATAGTTTTGCTCTTGCGGTCTTTTATAAATTACTCACGAATGGAAGAGACTTTTCACTCCCACAACATACGATTGTTAGATGATCCAGTTTACTATGGTACTAATAGGTTTGCTGCTACCTGTTGAGCTTTTCCCAGTGCCCACCAGCGTTTAGTTCTCTTCCTATACCATTGTCCTTCAGGTATTGTAAATTGCTCAAAATTGTAAAGAACAAAAGCATAGTATGGTTCATGTTCAAATAACTTAAAGGCTGAACCGTTCACCATCTGCAGAAAAATAAAGATAAAGAGCTTGGTATGTATATCGCACCATTTTGGCCCTAATTGGACATATACCGCATGCGTAACTCATTTTGCATACGATATGGGCTTGCTCTTTGGTTTAATGTGTCAATAATAAGCATTGAAGTGTGTAGAAGATTTAAAATGAGCCAGAAATTTTTTTTTTCTGCAAGTCAAGATCGTGATGTAATTGTCACCTCTAATTGGTGTCAGGCATTTCTTTTAGTTGTCTAAAATCCACTATAATGATCCAGTGCAGCAACACAGCCAGAAAAAGAACAGGATTGTGGGATGTTTGAAGGGGCAAAGATATTGTGATAAGTCACATCCCAAACGAGTGCCCGGCCACTCCTCCACGGAATGATTCTTACTCCCATCACCATGACAGAGACCTTTTGGTTCAAAGGTAGCAGGAATGTTGATGGCTGCCAAGGAAGGTTAATGGTGTCGTTGAAGGCCGAATGACGAGGGATTCGATCTTCACTTCTCTGACAACAGAGGCCATGCATTCCACTAACATTCACGTCCTGCCCACAATGTTGGCAAATGTGCTCCAAGAAGAGGGGGGTGCCCAGATAAGACCAACTGCAGTGGTGATGACTGTGTCTTCCATCCGCAAACCCAAAGAGGAGATGGGGGGAGCATTTAAGCCAGACTCCATACACTCTCCTTCTTCTGAGCTACAAAGCACACTTTGTGGGAGCCTCGTGGAGAAGTGATAAAAATACACCATCATCAATCACTATAGCTGAAGTGTCCCAGGCCCTCTGTTGGGTTGCCTTCGGTCCCGATGGGGGATCCCCAGAGCTGCTATCATACCAGATGTTCAAAGCTTCTTGCTCCCGGGTCAAGTCTTCAATGAGCCATCTATATCTGGGAGAAAATAGGGGTGTGTTCAGGACCAACTTTGGTGCATGGCAACCATCTTGTCTCCGCATGCATGTGCACATATACTACCTGCATAGTTGATTTCCCAAAGAATAAGAGGGATGGTTGATGGTATGAGGTGTAGACCAGGGGATAGATCCATGGTATTTTCTCCCATCTGAGTGCAGCATCTTGTCCCTCCTGATAGAAGTGAAGGCATTGCTGCATGCAATCCAACTTCACCATGACACTGTTTGCATCCAGGCTAGAGAGATAGCGGCGAGCAGAGTGAACCACTACCTCGATCAGCCCCGTTGAGGTTCCGTAGCCCAATTGCAAAGGTGAAAGAAGTGACTGCATATCCCCTTTAATCAAACTTCCAGCCTATTTATTTACCAGACTATGTAGTGTATTACTGATAGCAATTGATCTAATGCCGCCATCTTCCTTGTTTAGACCAATGAGGTTTCTCCTAGAAAAGAAAGGCTGTGCCTTGGGGGTACATCACCACATAGCACCAGATTGACAAAGGTCATTAACGAATCAACAAGGCATCCAGCACCATCTCCAGATGGGGTGTTCAGCAGATCTTTGACGTGTTGAAGACGAAGCCTATCTGGGCCAGCAGCTGATCAGCAGAGGGAAATGAGGAAATGGCTTTAATCATGATGGAGGAGGTCACGGACAGAGGGAATGAAGGCGATTTAAAGGAGGAATCTGGGAATCAGGGTCAGTTGGCGTATGCTTCCTTTGCTGTAAGAGTAGAGTGTTGTTGTCTTCATACAGAGGCAAATGACTTGTCAGAAGCGGCAAGTCAAACAGTCCCTCAGTTTTGACAATTGTCAATTGTCAAAAAACATTAGAACAAGGTACCCTACCTTGTTCTAATATTTTTGTTTTGTAATGTTGTTTGCTACCCAGGGCTGGGACGGCATAGGGATAGACATGCATATAGGGCTAGACTAACATAGGGCTAGACATGCATATAGGCAGGGTTCTATCTAGGATATAATTTTTTGGGGGGATGGAGCTCGAAAATTACAGTGAATGACTCCAACGCCAGATATGCATGTAGAATTGATGCATGTATTTTATGTACTGTATATAACAGAGTGATGGGGTGGGGGGGGGGGGGGGGGGGGGGGATAATTACAAAGCATAGTAGGGGGATAATTGTGTATACATGTGCATTCATGTGTGCGTATAATGTGTGCCTGCATGTATACATGTGCATACATGCATTTGTGTGTGTGTGTGTGTGTGTGTGTGCATGTGTGTGTGTGTGTGTGTGTGTGTGTGTGTGTGTGTGTGTGTGTGTGTGTGTGTGTGTGTGTGTGTGTGTGTTTGTGCATGCCCAGATATATTATGGAGTGCAGGAGTATATACTCAACTAGAGGGGTCTGGGGGCATGTCCCCTAGAGAAAATTTGAGTTTTAGGTTAAAAAAGGCTGTATTTGAGGCAATTTCACATCATTCAAGGTAAATTTTGACACTCAAGTAAGGCCTACTCCATAGTAATTTGTACTTCAGTTGGAATTTTTTTGGGTGGAAGCTTCCCCCGGCTGGATAGAACCCTGATAGGCATAGGGATAGACATACATGGGGTTAGACAGGCATTGAGTTAGACAGAGGTGGGTGGACTGGGTACAGTGTGCATATTTCTAAATCCCACAGTTAAAATATCAACGCGGGATGTAGGAATTTGTACACTGTATACCCAGTCCAACCCACCTCTGTCTAACACTATGCAGATAGATAATGTACACAACCAGCCAGGAAAGGGGCATTCATGGTTTAAAGAAATGCAATAAAAAGTATATTAACTTTTCAAAATTTTGTGTGGGTTGGTCATGTGCAGACTGCATGAGCTCAGCCTAGATAATTTGTCATATTCTCTTCTTTGTCTTCTCAAGAACTTCAAAACCTGTATATCACAGGAATAAACAAGAATGTGATAGCCCACACGATAAAATGTTAGTTACCGTTCATAAGGACCCTTCAAAGGTGAATGTATTGCAACATTGTGAACGAAGTCATCTGACAATCGTGTGACGAAAGCTCCAAGACGAGTTATTTCGATAGCCAAATTTCTTTTGAAAAGGCAAAGATCTAAACACTTAGTGAAGATGCTGAAACTTGGAAGATCGGTGACGAAGGACGAATCTAATTTTTCATTACGTCGACTCATGAAAGCTTGCTCCAGTTCTTTTATGTGCACGTTTTTCAAATGTTTGTCTTCCGAAAACTGCAATAATCTTTATTATAAAAGGTGATGCAGTTAAAAGTTACATAAATTGTTCTTGGGAATCTTCAAAAGTAAGTAGCCTACTACTAGCCTGCCATTGAGTATTCTACCTTTTTGACTAAAAATTATGTTATATGCTTTACTTGGACTCCTATTATTTCAGTTTTGGATAATATAAGCAAACAAAGTAGACAAACATTTGTTTTAAAGGTTCGTACAACATACTAACATATGTTTCATTGATCCATTGCATACAAAGGGAAAAAATAAGGGGTGATTATGAGCAACTTTTGTGGCCGCCATTTTGTTTTATGTGCAGAGTGCACATAACCTACCTGCGTATGCCCATCTAGCCCTATGCATGTCTAGCCTTACGTTCGTCTAGCTCTATGCATGTCTTGCCCTATGCCTGTCTATCCCTATATGCCTGTCCAGCCCTGTGTAGCAAACAACCCTACCTTTCATATGAGGGACATGTCCCTTAGCACTTTAATGGCTTCCAAAAGTCGGCAATTTTTTGCTAATAAATGCCCTTTTTCTCCCACGTATGGGTCAGAAATGGCAATGGACAACATTTAGACTGTAGGTACACATTTAAGATACAAAATAAACTATATTTGACCAAATAGTCCATCTATCGTTCGAATGCTCGATGCTTATCTGCACAGCTGTATTTACCAGTTATTCCTCTCAAGTAAATCGAAATGTAGGCCTAGAGACGCGAAGTATGCACCAAACTGTACCTAATATGTCTACCTAACATTCTACCGATGGGGATTTTGGTTAAAAAGGTTTCCAAGATAATTGACAAACACTAATAATGTACTAAACTAACCAGCAATAGCTCTTCGGAAACAGCATCAAAATCCCCATCGGTGAAAATTCGAAACGTTCAATAAAGATTACAATAAAACACTCAAGCTTCCTACATTGATCCGTTGATTAACTTGACGACATGGTATTTTGCAAGTAGGATTTCCTTAGCTAGGAGCTGATTACCATATGATAGTCATGCATGTGATATGAGTTGTGACGTAATTGCATAATGCCTTTACCGCAGTGTTTGAAGGGATCACTATGTGACACTTGATCGCTGCAATGATTGATGCATCGTAAGCGAGAGTAATTCAGTGCAGCAGGCCATCATTTATGAAGTAGGCAGATGGTTGAACAAAGAATGATATCCGCGATTGAAGAAAGTTAAAGCAATTGCAAACTACCACTAACTCAAAATTGCAGGTTGATTTCACCGTAAAGTACATTAATTTTACTGCATTTCGCGATGCCTACGCAGGTAGGTTATGTGCACAACCAGCCAATAAAGGGACGTTTTGTGGTTTTAAAGGAATGTAATAAAAAAGGATCACTTTAGCGAATTTTGCGTGGGTTGGTCATGTGCAGACTGCGTGAGTTCAGCCTAGATAATTCGTCGTATTCTCTCTTTTGTCTTCTCTGAAATAACTAATCATGTATATCACAGGAATAAACAAGAATGTCAAAAGCTCAAGCAATAAAGTGTTAGTTACCGTTCATAGGGACCCTTTGTAGTAGAACGTATTGCATCATCGTGGACAAAGTCCCCTGATAATTGCGTGACAAAGCCTCCAAGACGAGTTTTCTCGATAACCAAATTTCTTTGAAAAAGGCGGAGATCTAAACGCTCACTGGAGACGCTGAAACTGGGCAAGGTCGTTGACAAAGGATGAATCTAACTTTTCACTGCGTCAATGCTTGAAAGCTTGTTCCATTCCTTTTATGTGCACGTGTTTGTAAATTTTTGTCTTCACAAAACTGCAAAAACCTTCATATCTCAGGGGAGAAGTGGTATTTTAAAAGGTGATGAGGTGAAAAGTTAGATGTTGCTCTTGGGAATCGTCCAAAGTAAGTAACGTACCACTAGCCAGCCGATGAGTATTCCGCCTTTTTGGTCGAAGATTATTTTATATGTTTTACTTGGACTCATATTATTTTGATTTGAAATATGTTACAAGCGAACAAAGTAGACAAACGTTCGTTTGAAAGGTTCGTACAACATACTACACCTTCGTTTAGTTGATCTGCTGCATACAGAGAAAAAATAGGGGTGTGATTACGAGCGACTTTTGTGGCCGCCATTTTGTTTTATGTGCGAAGTGCACCTACCTGCGTACTATCAATCGTGAATTTGATCTTTCAAGCTTCCTTATACACAACTACATGTACATGACAAAATTTCTTGGTAGATAAAGGCTTACACATGCATGAAAAACAGAACAAATACCACACAGCGCAATCGCCTTTGTTTCTGCATTAAAACTATACGTCATTATTGTCATGCACATATCACATGATGGAAGCCTTACACACATGCAAATTTCAGCCTAATAACACAACAGTGGGAATTTGGACATGTCCCACGTGCGTGTTCCAATGCTTATTGATAATTGCCATTTTTTATCCCTTAGCTTAAATTTCCTCCATTCTTATTTGAACTTCCGGTGTGTAACGCTCGTCCGATATATATATAAATATATATATATATATATATATATATATATCAGACAAGCGTTACACACCTGAAGTATTAAAATTGATACTATATAATATGGAGTTGAAGTCTTATAATAGAGAATTTATATAATATGGAGAAGTATGAGTTTATGCAGGAGTGAATTATAGGAATTGTTTTGAAAACAATTACCAAATATGGCAATTATTTTCAAAATAATTGTCCACTTACAATAAACATTATGTTCAATGAATGCTCAGCTGTGTACTTACCCTTCAATGCTTTGCAAGTAATTCCTGTGTGTATGGGGCGGCAGAGTTTTTAACTCGAATTACTTGTTGTGGAATTGGTAGTCATGCCTTCATCCCAGTTCCATTCATACATAGATATTATATAGATCTTGTACATGTAATTTTGGTTTGAATTACGCAGGTAAGTTATGGCAGATTCGTGGTTGCAAAGGACGTTTTGTGGTTTTAACAGGAATGCGGTTAAATCGTCACGCCTAATACTAATTATCACGTTTTTGCCGTGTGACCACCTTCCTAGTTTTCGAGATTTAAATTGTTGTACCATCAATAGAAAGGGTTCTGGCCAACCAAGTTAGCAAATCGATCGTATTAAACTGTAAACGGGCGCACATCTGACAGTAATCGAGCTTCCGAAGCTCTAGCTTGCCTCCTCGTACGAAGGTGTATAAATTAGCCTCTCTATACTTGAGAACACGTGGTGTCATGTGACCAAGGGCTTGAGAAGAGCTCTTTTCCATAAGAAATTTATGGCAAAAAACGCGGAGATCTAAACCTCTACCTGTATGCTTGAAACATTGACAGATTATCCTTAAAGGACTAAACTTGGAATTCTGATTAGGGGAAGATATTCGGCCATCCCGTTCAGTTTATGTCACGCCGTTTGTTGCCACAGCCGTCCTGTTGGACCAGAAAACCTTCGCCATAACAGCCGAGGAGTGGAGCAACATCTTCCCCTAATCAGGAAAGTAAGATTAGGATATGCCGTGTCTTCTGAACCGACGCTTGTGTTTAAACTCGGAGGTCTTCATCTCCGCGTTTTTGCGTATTTGTTCATTTTGATATGGTTCAAGGAAAGTGGTCATGCAACAGGTACAGCATGTTTTCGGCTCTTTAAGTTACACAGGATCAAAATACGAATACTCAACTCGCTATCTAGACGGTTTCTAGAAGTTTAAAGACTTTAGCAAGAATAAACAAGGCGTTATATTCGAGACATTCGGAAACGGCCGCCATTTTGTTTTATGGCAAAAAGTGCCATAACATACCTGCGTATAATGTGATATTTCCAGTGACAACCAACTTACAAGTGAATGTATGGCTATTGATCTCCATATTCTTTACGCTTTCACTGAAAACTAGCACAAAAGAAGTGCGACATCTGAGTACAAGCCGAACCAATACAAGTCAGCCATTTATAAAATTGCGGATTAGAACCAATTTTGTTGGAAAATTGGGATTTTTTAGCATTTCCATCAAGTGAATATCTTCTAAAGGTAACAAATAATTCAAGCTAAAAACTCGTAGGGGATGCTGCCCCACACACTCAAATCACTTGCAAAGCATTGAGGTGTAATTGCACAGCTGAACATTCATTGAACATATCGTTCACCATAGAATCTGATTGTTAGGTGCAAGCGCCTATGACAGCGCAGGTATGTTATGTCCTAATCCAGCCAAAAGCGCAACGTTATCTGGCTTCACCAAATGAATTTCGCTATAGTGGGCAACGCGTGGGTTTGTCACACGCCTATAGTTTGTTTTGGTGATGATATTATTTGCAAGCGGGACATATACGTGAGTATACGAGAAAGATGTTCACGGAACATGTGACAACACATGACTTAGCCTGGAAACACAGTTCTCTTCGACAAGAAAACTTTATCGAAAAAGGCGGTGGTAGAAATCTCGGCTTTTAGCTCTAAAACTTTGATATGTTGTTACCAAAGGACCAAACCCTCAGAATCGAATCTTGGGGTAATGTGCATTGTTCTGTTCGGTTTATGTCCATCCATGTTATCTTATAGCTTCGAACCTTGTTTTTGGGCAAAAACCCCTGGACATAACAGCCGTGGAGTGGAGGATCATCGCCCAAGATTCGATTTAGTAAGTTTTCAATCTGTGCTTTCTGTTAAACCTACTTTCGTGTCCAAAAGCCGAGATCCTAACCACCGCCTTTTTGAATTTTGTAATATTTCCGTATGGTGTAAAGAAAACTGACCATATGCAACTCGCAGAAGTTAGAACTAGCTTTTGTCCTTTTCGAAGCCAAGTGTATATATGTCAGATGCCATCTTAGCTATTTTCGAAAAATCTGCTTACATTTGAACGAAGATCGAAGCGAAAATTTATTGTACCTCGAAGACGTCCGCCATTTTGTTTTATGTCTAGAAATCGGACATAACATACCTGCGAGTGAGTTGCTATAAAATATTCGCTTATCAGTTGCTATGCACTTATTTAGTGCGCTTCATTCCGAATCCTAGTCTTTAGCGCATTCACAGGGTGTTTATAACCGTCTGTTGCTTGTTCCGATTGTGGGCGGTGCTTGTTTTCAACGTCATCAATTAGCGGCTGTTTGTAATGCATCATTCAGCATCGTTCAGATAACGTACGAAATTTCACGTATATCAACAGAATGGGGGAAGAAGGCAACTTTTGTGACGCTATGCCTACGTATCCGTGAAACATCACGAAAATGGCACTTTTGTTGAGGGAGAAGATAAAGTAGCTTGGTTAGACCTCTAGATGCCTTCGAATCTCACCAAATCCAGCTTTGATGGAATAAGATGTTTTGGTTTGTGAAAATCGTTCCGGGCATAGTGCTACAATCAAGCAGTTTCTCACAATTGGACCATTTATGTTTACTTTTGGCCGTTTGAAGGGTGAAAAAACAGATTTTCGGTTATAACTTTCTTACAGAAGATTATAACCTATAGCCTGGAACAATTTTTGGATAGCTCACCACTTGTTCTGCCTTTTCGTGCTGTTTCTGTGAATTGAGAGGGATCTAAAAGTGCGACCGAGGCGAAGTTTGTCTGAAACTGCTATGTATTCCTAGCTTGCTATCTTCCTTCAGACAATAGAAACAATCGCTAGTTAAGCACCAACATGCACGGAATATATACAACTTTCGTCCAGTAAGAAGAACTGGACGAAAATCTTCTCAACTAAGTAGAAACGATTGATAATTCATGAAGCTATTTCAAGACGGCCATTTTTGCATTTTATAACTGGACAGTAAATACCGTGTGTTGTGGCACCAATGAAGAGTTGCGTGGACATGGAAGAATGAGCGTGGCAGAAGACGCCATCCTTCTGAACAAAAATGTTAATCGAGGCCATCATATTATTGTCTCCTATTGCCCTTGTATTTAGTGAAAACTTTTTCCATGTCTGATACATACAAGTTACTTCACAGAGAAGAAACGGATCACCTCGAGCTTGAATCCCTTCTATAGCTCCTGCATAATGTATGAGGTTCATTTGATTGAAGACTATTCGAAGTTGCCTCAACTGAGGACCTATTTATAGGCATAATTTATAGCTTTGATTAAGCAAAAGCTGCAACTTACAAGAATTGGGATATGCGCCTAACAAATGTATATAGGATAAAGCCTGCAAGTGACTGGTGCTTAATTGATAATGTGCACTTATGTGACAGTGTGAGCTTAATTAACAACCAGATTCTACAGTATTGTAACTGGACAATTGTTTTGAAAACAATTGCCATATTTGACAATTGTTTTCAAAACACTTCCTATAACTCATTCCCATATCAATTCATACTTCTCCATCACCATTATATGAATTCTCTATTATAAGACTTTTCTTCAAATCCATATAATATATATATCCGACGAACGTTACACACCGGAAGTCCAAATTAAAACAATATAGGGACACAGCCCCTAAAAAGGCACCACCGTATGATTGGTTAAAAGGTGGTAAAATCATCTTCAATGCATGTGTCTTCTAGTGAGCTGTAGGCGGTTCTACCAGAAGAATCAGAAGCTGAAATTGTAACCTTTTACTCTACATAAACTTTACGAAATGTAGCTCATATAAGGCACCCAGAAGCTTATTGTATACTTAGATCTATCGAAAACTGGTCGTTGAGACAGCTCATGGCGAGTTTTTAGCGAAAATCCAGTTGATTCTATCGTATAGGCGGCCATGCTTTTTCCGTGTCATCTCTACATATTGGTTCATGATATACATATTTATGTACATATATAGTTAATATAACATGAAAATTTGGGGTAGTCTGCAAGGCCAACTTAAACACACTCTTCTTAGTTGCAAGCGGCCGAAATTTCGCCTTTCTTATTATACCATTAAGATGGCTGTAATCTGTATAATAAGGACAGAGTACGATAAACCTCTCTACAAAGGACACAGCTTGAAGTCCCAAAATACATCCTCCCTATGGTTCTTATCATTTTGCTCCTCCCAAAGAGGACAACCTCCTTACAAAGAACAAAATTATAGAGCTGTCCCAAAGTGTCCTTCATTCGGAGGTTCCACTGTTGCAGTATAACAGTTACAGTATCACGTTTTGTGAGATGCGGCAAATGCATGCTGTATGTCTATGACAAAATATTGAAGAACATGATGAAGAGTTAGAAAATGGACATTTCATTATCTTCAACACAAATCCAAGAATGACAAAGTTTGGAGTGCCGATATTTTTAGAGAATACAGTGAACCCTCTCTAAACCGAACCCTCTGTATTCTGAAAACCTCTCTAAACTGGATATGTTTTCAAGTCCTGCTCTCTATATTTGCTGTACATATAGAACCTCTCTAATCCGGAAACCTCTCTTAACTGAACCATTTCTTTGGTCTCAAGGGTGTTCAGTTTAGAGAAGTTACACTGTATATTGTAACCTGACTGTAAGACATAAATCAGTTGAAATGGCTTACCTATCCAATTTACCTTGGCCTAACTAAGCAGCTATACTAAGTCTTACAATTTGTACAGGACTAGTCCAAATTCCCTACCTCCATTTGAGAATCCTTCTCAAGAATTTTCTGTTCCAGTTCTTGAATTTTGGTATTGTTTGACACACAATCTTCATAAAAATTATCTCTTTCCTGAGAAAGTGTTCGGTTTTGTTCCTAGAGATAAGATAGATTCAGTATGAATGTATAAGGCTATAATAATTTATCATAATGTTAAAATATCTTGGGATATTACAAAGAATAGAATAATATATATATGTACATATATATCAGAATTCAGAATAAATCAGAATTTTCACATTTACTTTAAAACATATTTATTGCTCTCCCCCATCAATACACAGCAGATGATTTATCATCACGTCTAGGTAGGGCTGGCACAACTAGTACAGCTACTACAGCCATTGGCATATCACTTTTTGCCACAAGCTTACCTTAAAATTAAAAAAAGCCTTAAGGATCATGGTTGTTGAGGGCAGCAAAGGTATACAGCCATATTATATCAGTATACCTAAAATCCTATCAATCTATTTTGTTCAATACTAGGAACAAAATAAAACTGACGGCTCTGAACCTGAAGAACTCTGTTGTCCTGAGTCACCATGATAACATTGTGCAAGATCTCACACCTGTGCAGCAGCTAGTCTAGCATAGCTAGACCACAGCATCGCCTCCTTTGTTCAAGGACTATGCCACCAGTTGGCAACATTGGGTCTGGTAGTTAGCCTATATACCAGGGTGCTGCATTCCATAGGACCTATAAATAAAATCATCACATAATGAATATGATTGAAGCACCAATAGCAAGGCTTTGTGTTATTCCCCTTTGCGACAACGGATAGAATTTTGTGAATTTATTTTCACGGAGGCTTTTGGCTCGGGATGAATTACCAAAGAAAGCATCCGACTTCTTATTTTATGAAATGGAGCATCACACTGAAAGCACAGATCGACGTTTGTTATTAGCTGTAGACATGCAGCAATCAAGAGAAAGAAATCTTCATTCGCTTACAAACGAATCAATTCACTCCACAGCCAAAAGTAACCTTACAAAATTCCATCCGTTATCACTAAGGTGAACAGCACAAAGCGTCACTATTGGTACTTTAATCATATTCATTATGTGATAATTTTATTCATATGTCCTATGGAATGCAGGACCCTGCACAAAATCAGGTACAGACTAACTACCAGACCCAATTTGCCAACTGGTGACGTAGTCCCGAACAAAGGAGGCGATAAGGCAGTCTGGCTATGCGAGACTATGCAGCAACAGCAAATGTGCATATAAGTTACACTGTTATACAGTGTTGCATGTGTGTGCAATACAATATAGTCATCTAAATTCACAGTATGTTGATGGCCATACCAATGGTACAGAGTTTACTCTGGCCCTGTCTACATATGCCATCATTTTTACATAGGACAGATGTGGTATTTCCTGATCACACTCATCTAGGTAGTCATCTTGTTCTTCTTGGGTGCTGTTTATGCATGGTAATGGTACATTTGGTGCTTTTTAAGTCTTTATTCACAGGGAGAAATAGTGTCACACACATCTACTTGCGGAAGGAAGCTTACGATCCAGACTGCAGTAGTTTAAAAATCAGGGATAATATTATAGTCAGTGGTAGGTTCAAGGCGGTTGGAAGGCTACATAAAGATGATTCATCCCATATCGACTAAGATATTTAGGCTAACAAAGTGAACTTTGCTAACAATGACACACTTTGTTCAATATTGCCAATCAGAGCCAAATAAATCACTCGCAATTTCCTTAATCGCCAACATTGGACTTTCTCTGGTCATCTACATTCTTAGGATAAAGGCCAACTTCCACTGAATTGTTCTCGTTTGTGACATATCAATCCTTGCCATGCTCCCCAACCTTTCAAATTGCCGTCACTTTCAACAGTACCAAAAGTTTAGATGACATCACAACACACATCACATGACAATCATGTGAAAAACAGGCCTCTTGCTAAATGCCATGTCGCCGAGTGAATCAACGGAGCAATGACAGAACCTACGGAGTGTTTTATTATGATCAGCACTGACTGTTTCAACTTTTCACTGATGGGGGCTTGGATGCACTTGTTCTCAGACAAACTTTTGTTCCTGTCCCAAGTTACAGGAGCTTGAATTTTGCCTTCTGAGGGTCAATTTTGCAGTCTGAGATCTCATGCAGCATTGGAGAGGAATGATCAAGACACCCACATGGAAAAGTTAGTAAATGTTTTGTTATAGCAATTTATGCGAAAAAATAGTCTTGGAAGCGTTGCACCATGCAGCATCCAAAGCATTTTGCTTCTTAGTAGGGGTTAGGAAACCTCAGTAGCTTCTTTGCGATTAAAGCAAGCCTCCAAAAAAGATAATCATCCAAACATCTCATTTCTACCTACATCTTAATCCCTTGTTTGACACTCTGTTCCTACTACGAGCTGAGAACAGAAGCTGTAAAAAAGACCAAAGCTGTCACATCCCCGAATTAGCACAGACATATCCCACATGCAATGTTGTGTACTCCAATTAAGGTGCAGTAATTCTGCATTGCAGGGCCACCTTTTACACATACACCATTAGCAGTTATATGTCAGAGAGTTTGTGTGAGAATGTAGTGTCCAAGGGTCAGGGCTTTCTTTTAGGGGCAATTTATTGATACACCCATGATAATATAAACCTTAAATGTAGACCACCGAAACTTCATAAATCTTTTCTATCCCATCTCTCAATTGCGTCTCTGCCCTTTGCAGAGAAATCCCTTTGAGTGGGAGCCCCAGTTACAAGTCCAACCCCAACCTCAATTTGGCAATCAATTGAACGGCAGGCCTTCTATGTGACTATGGCATGCATGTATGTATATGCAACTATAGTAATTATGTAAAAAGAAAAAAATAATTGAATCTTAACATTGGTGAAAGTGCACTACCAATTCCTTGCACACCTTAATCTTCATGCAATAGAGTAGACAAAAAATCTACCTCCGTACCCCCAGTGTGTGTGTGTGTGTGTGTGTGTGTGTGTGTGTGTGTGTGTGTGTGTGTGTGTGTGTGTGTGTGTGTACATGTGATGAAGCAGCTCGATCATAAGCAGTTATATGTATACAAGAACCACACACCAGATAACAAGTATACATATAGATATAGTGCAACCAGGCATAAACTTCCAAAAAATCCAAAACTTCACTGTCTTGTCGCTATTTAGTGGTACAGAATAGTCCATAGCAACCTATTCAATATGTTATTTATTTGTCATTAGCTTTCAGATGGTACCTTTCTTTCTCAAATGCATCATTTGAATACGTTGCTAAGGAACTGACCAATGAAGTATTAGATGCGTACCCATGTGACAACGGACACGCGCTGCGGTGTATTGCTTCGTGACGTGTGGGATTCGCTCTTTGTTCTTTGTTTCGAAAGATTTTCACGAACGAAACAATTTTGCAGAAGGGATGCCCCGATTATCAAAGCGCCGTCAGCACATTCACCGTGCATTGACCAAAAGAAAGTGTCTAGAAAGCACAACGGGGGCGTCTCAAGTGATTCCATCACCTGCGCGGAGCGAGGAGGGAGAACTTACGAACGAAGGCAACATGACTTTAAACGAACCTAGCATGAATGACAACGGAGACCACTTGGGCGAAGAAGAAGGCATTAGTACCCCACTTCCAGATCAGGACGAAAACGTTACAGATGAGACAACTACTGGTTCAGATGAAGACTTTGTAGAGAGCACACAGGATACTTCCAGCATGATGTTATCCTATTCCCAAGACTGGGTGGCATCATTACTGCGCGATGATCAGAAATCTCTGTCCATACTCCTACATTCTCTTTTGGTGGACAAGCTTCAGATACAGAAATCAGTTGCTTCAGAAACCGTAGGCCAAATTATTGGAGTGTCTGAAAGAACTGTACGGGAGTGGAGATCAGTGTTTACTGAGAATGATGGCTGTTTTCCTGATTCTCTCCAAGGCAAGTATGTGCAAGAGGATGTACTTTGGCTAAACGAAGAGTTAAATGAGAAGGCATCAAATTATGTGCGCGAGAATGCATCCGTCAAAGGTCAGCCCAACCTCACTATCATGATGTTCCGCCACTGGGTCAACAACTGTCTCCTGCCGTCATCAGATTTGCGTGACAGTTTCCCTAAGAGTATCGGTTATGAAACAGCCAGGGTGTGGATGCACGAGCTCGGATTCAGAGTGATCAATAAGAAGAAGGGGATATTCATTGACGGACATGAACGGCCTGATGTGGTTGAATACCGCCGAAAGTTCATTCGCAGGATGATAGCGTGTGGAATGCTTGCCAAAGAACATGCCCCAATGGATGATGAGCGACAATTGTTTCCAGATGACATTGACTCACCATCTTCAGAGCAAAGGCTGAATAATATTGTCCTTTTCCATGACGAGAGTATCTTTAACTCGAATGAAGACGAGTCTGTGCAGTGGGGCATAAAAGATCAACATTTTGTCCGCCCAAAGTCAAAGGGAGCAGGGATAATGGTAGCGGATTTCATAGAAGAGCAGGGAGGATATTTGCAGTTGACCACGGAGCAATTTGAAGAGGCAAAGAAGGCAAATCCAGCCATAAGGAGGAGCTCAAGAGTACTCCTTGAGTACGGGGAATCTCATGATGGGTACTTTACCAGTGAGAAGTTTCTCATACAAGTGGAATCAGCAATTCAGATAGCGGAGTATAAATACCCGAGGAGTCAGGGATATCGTCTATATTTTATTTTCGACCAGAGTTCTTGTCACACAGCTTATGGGGAGGATGCTTTACATGTGGACAGAATGAATGTAAAACCCGGTGGGTAGCACCGAAAATGCATGACACTGTGTACAATGGGAAGG
Source organism: Halisarca cf. caerulea (assembly GCA_963170055.1). Lineage (NCBI taxonomy): Eukaryota > Metazoa > Porifera > Demospongiae > Chondrillida > Halisarcidae > Halisarca > Halisarca cf. caerulea. Next base: position 174,752 of record CAUJGJ010000214.1, on the reverse strand, counting down.
GACAATCCATGGTTTTTCCTGATGGTACTCCAAAAGGGATGGCTCGGGTATTACAGGAACGTGGGATCAACATTAGTGGAATGAAGGCAGATGATATGAGGCGGATTTTAGCCTCACATTCTGACTTCAAGAATGAGAAGAACCGTGTTGAGTGGCTTCTACACCGCCATGGCCACGCATGTATATTTTTACCGAAGTTCCACTGTGAACTCAACCCAATAGAGAGAGTCTGGGCCCTAGCAAAGCGCTATACCAGGGCACATTGCAATTATACGTTGCAGGGACTGCGCAGGACAGTACCACAGGGATTGGATAGTGTCACTGTATAAAACATTAGAAATTTCTTTAGAAAGACCAGGGATTACATGTTTGGCTACCTAAAAGGCTTGGCAGCTGGGAATACTTTAGAAACCCAAGTAAAATTGTACAAGTCCCACCGACGTGTGGGTGTTGACAATTGATTTTTGTTTTTTTAGTATATTCTGTATTGATGCACTGTTGTAGAATTTTACTTTTTTCTTATTATAACTTTGTTTGTAAGTCTTTCTTCTACCTTTTAGTATGCTGAATTCTATTTTATCTTGAGATTTGTAAGATGTGAAACCTTTAGCACGACTTGCATTCTGTTGTGAATTTAACTACTTTTTTGACATGACAAGGCTTATTGTCTTTAATTTCTCATTATAGATTTGTTGAGATATGTGCTTTCATAGTTATTATATAGAAAAAAATGAAATGTTTCACTCACAGCATCAGTTGAAACCAAAAATTCAATTTACATACATAAGCACAAACGGGATTGCGCAATACTCACGTGCGCCATAGTTGCCATGGTAACAAGCAGTAATTCAAATCCTGAAATGCATTGCTAACCACAGTTAAGTTTGCTAGTCAATGAAAAAAACTCTGTGGGCACACTATTCCCATGAATATATACTACCTGATTTGGAAGTTTATGCCTGGTTGCACTATATAAGAGTTGCACCCGTGTGACGAACTTCATCTAGTATTATAATATAATATTACACAGTGCATGAATAATATCACACAAGATTTTCACCAACATTAAAAACTCACTTCTAATACCTGAAGTTTTTGGCCTTTTTCAATTAGCACTTTCTGAGCTTTATTGTTAGCCTCAGCATTCAATTTATGAAGGTCTTCAACTTCCCTCTGTTGATAAGATGGCAAAAAGTTGGCCAAAATTATACACCAAGACTAAGCCAACAATTAAGATCTTACAAATCTATCATTAATAAATTTAATTTATGATATATCAAACTACGGTACTTTCCATAGAAATTTTAACGATTTAGATCAACCGATCAGGTGACGACCACCTGACCACCTGACCACCGACCAACCGACCAGGTGAAGGATCACATACGTCATGACCGTGTGAGATAGTATGATTGCACAAGGCTGCGAGTCGAGTTCTAGTTCGTTTGAAGCCTTTAGGCCGCTTACCTTCTTATACTTTTAATGTGAATATAGTTATAAACCTTCATTGGGGAAGATGAGACATGATTATCCAGTTAGTTCAAGCCCGTGACTATCAATGAAGGCATCTGAGAACAAAACGCGCAAGTTAGACTTCTGTATGCAACTTTTAGATAAAGCATCCATTGCTTTGTATAATCAGAATAGACCATAAATGATAGCGTAAGAAACTGCTGGTACTCACTAAAATCCCATTTAACTACTAACACTACTAAAACAAGACATATGCAACTATGCTGACATATTTGTATATCACGTGCGTGACTGCTGACGATCAACCACTGACCGATTGTTGACCTAACGACTGACCAAACAACTGAGAGCATTTACTTAAAATTTCTATGAAAAGTACCATACAGTAACTGCATTATGTATTCAAGTTCCTCGAACTTTCTTTCTGTCAGGGAATCAGTTGAATGAAGGACTTACCTGCATACATGATGTTGAAACATTAAATTTTGTGAAGGAACTAGAGGTACAGATTATTTCAAACCTGCCCTCACATAGGCTATGACAATTTTTGTGACAAAATTCACTTATTAAATTCAATTTTCAAAGACTAGTGGGTCATTATTGCATATTACAGCAGAACCTCATGTACCACACTTGGGACCGGAGCAAGTGGTGTTAACTCTTTATTGGGGACAAGCCACTATAGTGGCTCTACCCCTGGTTGTGGAACATGATGAAAGTTTAGCGCATTTTGTTCGAATTTTAGATGAAGCATACACGTAGCAATAGTAACACACTCCATACATATGAAACTTGTAATATGGATTACAACGAATTAAGTTAGAACACATACAAAAAGTTACCTACGATCCCATTTTACGGTATTATGCAATGAATATGCAATAATTTATCGAAAAAATCCTAGTTATGTGGAATAAGAATTGTGTTCTTTAGTGTGGCTCAATCTAAAATCAGAAACTACACAGAGGGAATGAGATCCGTCCTTACATTACTTGCCGCTGTACTTCATTTGCTTCCTGGAAACAGTTGACGTGCAATAATGGCAGATTAGAGTGCTCCGAAGATTGTTAACGTCAAAGGGAGTGACGCTCACAAATTGCAGGAAAGGAGGCACATTTTTCATACTAGTTTGTCCTTTCCTCTTCTTAGAACAGTATTGTGTCATTATTTCTCAAGCCAGATTGATTCTGAGCTCGTTTGTGTGATCATGTACCTGTTCCCAAAACGTACTTGGTGAGGCAATACGCATGCGGTACACTTGGGATTATGTGTTTTTCTAGCTTTCATATGTTACTATAATTGTTCTCTATTGGTTATGTTACTATAATTGTAAATAACATAAAAATGTAGTCTTCATTCTGAAACTAATTTTTATGTAAAAGCACTGGCGTAGCCAGGATTTTAGGAAGGGGGGGGGGTAAAGAAATAGGCAAATTTGTGGTCATACCCACTGTAAGTAGCAGGCTTCTATATACTCCTTGAAATGGCTGCCACACGCACTATAATTGTACAGAGTGAAGAAACGACTTGAAAGGGGGGTTTAGAATCTTTCAGAGCTTTCTTTGAGAAGGAAAGTCAATTCTTTTCAAGTTTCTTGGAAACGTTTCTGACTCTGAGAGTAAAGTAAGGAGGTACATGTCCTTAAAAGGGGTGGTCATATTGCGAGGTTATACTGTATATGCGATATCATGGCAGACATGCTTGAGGTTTTAGTAGAATCACAACTAATGTGGTTATTTCTTTTGCTAACACTAAAATTCATGAAATCAGGTATATTTTAAAGTTCCTATAGCACAACTTATTCGGTATTATAATACCGAATAAGTTGTAAGAACTATTGGAGAACCATTATCGAGTCGTAATGATGAGTATATTTCTTGTATAAGACTTTATGGTTATGGCAATGGCTCAACTCAAATTTAGGGAGGGTGACCTTCCTCTCACCAGAATCCATTTTGTTTACATACATATACTATTATAGATTCCTCAATCGAACTACCCTTACCAACAAAAACAATTAACTTGAAAAAAAGTTAGGCAATTAATATAAACGAAGTTCAATACCATACTCGATAATAGTAAGGATGCTTGCCATGGGCACAAACTTTGTTAGTCTAGCCGCTAGCTCCATACTTCTTCTGCGTGGGCAAGGGGAAGGTAGGGACTAGCAACTTTTGTACTTTTGACACCGCATCTCATTAACGAAAGGGTAGGCATGTATTGTTATGAATGCCAATGAGGTGTGTATTGAACCATAAATCTATGATTGAACCCCACGTTCTGTGGCAGTCACTTATAATTTAGATTGTTCAAAGCTGTTGAATTGGTCTGGCATATCATCGGCACTATTCACACCCGAGCCCCTTGTTTGGAGACTGACAACAAAACTACACCTGGCAAGCTTGGGTCGCTTATGTATTCTGTCAATTAGCAAAGGAGAGCACATTTTATCTCCACTAGAATACTTCAGTAGTGTTTCAGGGTTAACGTTAGAAAAAGGCCATTGTAAAACTTACAGAAACGATATGGTCAATATCAATATCCCTGATTTACCGAAAGCGGTCAGAAGGTGCACAGAAACATCTCCGCAACAAGATCCCCCACCACCACACTATGCTGCTGGAAAATTTGTGATCTAACAATAAAACTGACTTGAAGACGCATGTGGGACATGTTCAGGATTCGCTATGATAGCACTTCACAGTTTACATGCAATAGAATGTAATTTTTAAGCACCTACAAGATATTAGTCACACAATTATCTCGTAATTTAGGCTAATATTCGGGTGTAGACGAATGTCGAATCGGAGTTTAGTGACATTCTCTGTCATTACAGTTTCTCTGTCACATGCTGGCATGTGACCTATCTTGATGTTCTTTGGAATTTAATTTTTCCGCTGGGTGCTATGTGAGGGAACAAGCTGGAGACAGTTTCCTGGTACCAACTTAGAGCCATTTGAAATAGATAACTTTTCCGTGTGGGTGCAAGAAAACCTTTGTTCCTGTCCCAAGTTACAGGAGCTTGAATTTGCCTTTTGAGGGCCAATTTTGCAGATCTTGGCATTGGAGAGGAATGGTAAGGCACCCGCATGGAAAAGTTAGTAAATGTCTTGTTATAGCAATTTATGTGAAAATGTAGTCTTGGAAGAGTTCTGCATGTAGCACCCATGGCAAAGCATTTCGCATTTATATAGTAGGGGTTAGGAAAACCTTGTAGCTTCTTTGCAATTAAAGCAAGCCTTTCAAAAGGGTAATGTGTCTGCCTACATGTTAAGCCCTTGTTTGCCGCTCTGTATCTACTACAAGTTGAGAACAGAAGCTGTAAAAATGACTGAAATTTTCACACATCCTCTGGATTAGCGCGGACATGTCCCACATGTAGAGTCATTAATCTCAAACAGCAGAATAGAGAATTAGGAACAAACATAAAGCCATCTGTAGAGATTGGAAAGATAAATGTCCATTAGCAGCCTCTTATTTCGATTGACCAATCAGATTGCATTGCACCAAATGGGTGTAATGCAATCCTGTTAGTAGTTATAAGGCATTAAAACTACAGTCACTAGACTCTACTTATACTCACCCACGGAGGAAAAGTATGGGGCTAGCGGCTAGACTAAAACTTTGTACGACTGCATACTGGTGCCCTAGCTGGGCTCTCATTTACATTTTTCAATCACACAGAATTTAACGTGCATTGTGGAAGTTTAGGGGGAATGGGCATGGTAAATATTCAAGCCCCATTCACAACAATAAATGAAGCAATAGTGCACACCTTTAATGCCATGTTTGTAAACTGAACTGTTTCCAATTCCTCTGACTGTTTTCTCGCTTTCTACAAGGGGTTAGAAAATTCATGACAAAATATACTGCTAGTGGCAGCTTCTGAGTACAATACAGATAACACACACTGCATGTACATGTGTGGTGGCACACTACCCATACATCTTCTAGACTCGTGCATAAGTGGGATTTATTCACAAGTGCATGCATGCATGCACGCATGCACATACACACATGTACATGCACAGTATGTATGTTACATTTTTCATAAATTGAATGCATAGTACATGGCTATTCTAGTATCACATAGCTATTCTTAGACTAACACCTCAAGTGAACCACAAGTACAGTTGACCACCAGCACAATTGCTATCAGCACATTGGCCGTTGGCTCTCCATCCCCAGCAAGTCAAGCATACCTCCGTCAATTCATGCATCGCTTGCTCCTTGACCCCGAGTAAACGCTTAAGCTCTTCAGCATTTTGTTCTAAAGTTTTCTGCTTTGATTCCATTTCTTCCCATTTTAGATGATTACAACGCTTGTACTCCTCCTTGGCTTGCTATAGTAGCATGGAATTTATACATAATGCATGTGGGGCATGTCTATATGCACTCAAATGGCTTCCCAAAGTCGGCAATTTTACTGTTTCCAAATTCCTCTATCCCTTCACAATATGCAGTAGAAGGCCAATCAATGGTTTTGAGGCAGCACAAACCTATTTAAGGTACACATTTAGCAAATTTTATCCAATTCCTTTCTCGATCGTTCAATTCAATCGGCACTTTACCTAGTAGCATAGTTAAGCAGTTATTCGACACGAGTAAATCGGAACGTGGGCCTACAAACACAGGATAAGAACTAGATGGTCTCTAATACAAAATTAATATCTAACTGTACCAGTGGAGGTTATGATTACTGAAATAGTTTTAAAGATATTCAGCAAATATTCACAGCATTATAAAGGATTCATCAATAACTTATCTAAAAATGAGTATACATCAAAATTCCCAATCGGTGACAAGTTGAAGCAATCAATGCAGATCACAATAAAACACTCAGAAGGGGCTTATATTGCTCTGCTGATTACTCGGTGACATGGCATTTGGCAAGAAATTAAGATCTCTTTTGCAATTAAGGGCCTGTTTTCACATGATAGTCGTGTGATGTATGCTGTGATCAGTGTTGGGGTTGTTACCTTCGAAAAGTAGTCTCGTTACATACTACATATTACTATTAAAACTTGTACTGCGTTACAGTTACATATTACTTAATAATAAATGTAACTTGTGATAATATTACAGAGTACATTTGCTCCTGCAAACTACATCCAAGTAGCATCCCAGTGATAATTTTAACCTTCCTAAAGGCGAACATCAACATAACATGTAGGATCATTAAATGTTACAATTAGACCAAGGCATCCATAAAATAAATGTAGTAGATTTCACAACCAAGACAATATCTGCTGGTATACTGCAGATGTATAGTGTAGCCCAGAACACTAGTAATGTGACCATCTAGCAAGCAATTCTGTGCTGTCCTTGATAACAGAAGCTCTGCTTTTACTAATATTAACCATTATTATAGCGACAAACCTACTTTGAGTTAGTTTTAGAATGTGGTAATACGTTACTTTCACCACAGAGCTATTTGTAATGCATTACTAGTTACAAGGTAGATATTTAGTTATATTACTTAATTCCTGCAAAAGTAATAATAATAATTATGTAATATTTAATTACTTTGGTATTTAGCTACCCCCAACACTGCTATGATGTCATCGAACTCTTTAATATACTGTTTGAACAAAAGTGATGACTATTTCAAAGGTTGGGAAGCATGACAAAGATTGATGTGTTGCAAGCGAGAATAATTCAGTGGAGCCAGTCCTTATCCAAGGAAGGCAGATGACTGAAGAAAGCGTAACATTGGTAAAATGGCAGTTACATGACATCAGGAATTTGAATAATAACTCATTCTACTAATTTAAAAATGCACACATTAGTCATGTGTATTTTATAAAGTTTCCTGAAAGATATTACATTATAGGCATTCTTGTATATTGGTCTACACATAGTGTGTTTTAGACATTCTTAATATGTTGATATATTTGTTTTTGTATTGGGAGAAGTTTCAATTTCATCAATCGTTATCTTTGGTTGATGATGTCATTAAATCACATGACAGCCTTAAGTTGTGACAAACCATGAGAGAGACTCTTCAATAACTGAGAAACCCAGTCATCTAAACATTTGTGTGGAGGAGCCATGTTGCAGGAGTTGGATCATGATACGGGTAAAGCTAAATTTCACCATTGGCTGACAAATTTGATAGCTTGTCCTATTCCCATGCAACATTTCCCCAAGTTTGTGGTTTCACTTTGTGTTAAAAACAACATTTTAACGTGGTGAAAATTAGATATTCATGTTGGAAGGTTCTTAACAAAGTGTGGCTGCTCCAAAGCATGGTTATATGAACGGGTTTTGCACTAAACCTATTTCTAAGGTCCAAATCGGTGGTCGTTTTTCGGATTTTCAAAGCAGTGACAACAACTAAAGTTAAGTAAACTTCTGTAGCATAAAATAGTTTTATCAATGTTTTATATGCTTGTTGACAAAGTGCTCAATAAGCACACTAAACGGAAGAAAAGGGGGGGGTACTTTCTGCCGACTTAAGGGTAGCCATTTTGAGCCCTGCTCACATGTGGACATGTCACACCTGCAATGATCATTAATTTTATTACATGCAAAGTACATACATAATACACCACCAAAGTATAATACATAATACCACATATCTATCTGCACCTCCTTATATCACTGCACTGCATGTGTTTCATACTGATGCCTAGGATACCACATACGTACATATCGTCTACTACTTACTATTAAATAGTATTACCTTGTAATTATTAATAGACATCTATGATACCACATACACATAACATTATATATTAGCCCACTACTATACTACCATTACTCTAATATTAATTTGCAAAAAAAACAGTGAAACAAGGAACAGGATGGGAGTCCGACATACATAGGGCTAGATGGGCACAGGGGTAAACAGGCATATAGCTGGATAACATAGGTTCTGTAATGATTATAGCATTGATGAGTGTATATTTGGCATTCTTCTACAAAATCACCAAAGTTCCAATTTAAAACTCTTGCCAGAGTTTCTTACTATACAGTATCTCAACCAGCCAAATTTTGGCATAGACACACAATTTAAAATAACCAATTGCGAGAAAATACTCGATTACAACACTATGCCCAGAGCAAACTGTAGCATACACAGATAAGTTATGTGCACATCAAACAGCTGAGAGGCGTTTCTGTGGCTTCACATGAAAAAAAAGCATTTCATCATCAAGCTGTGGTCAGGAGCAGAGTGCATGACTATTCACAATGCTTTTTGATTATCTAGCAAGGCAAGTAGAATACTGTATGGCAGGAAAGTTTCTCAGGGTAAAACTTTCACAAATCGTGCTATTCATGAATTTTTCCACTAAAACTCTCATGAATCCATGACTGCTTTACAAATAGCCTAGGTGCTTATGGAATCGTTTCCACAGCAGATGTTTGAGTTCTTCACAATTGCCAACAAAGATGATTGCTGAGGAATTTAAGTTGTAGTTTATGTTTTTCAGTCCAAGATCAGAAGCTATCATGTTATAAGGAAATTAGGCATCCTTCTATTGTGTGCAAACAATTCCAGAGCTTTTTCGCAAAGCAAAAGTTTCATGAATGCCTACCTATTTACGGAATTCTCGAAAGTTTTACCCTGCGAAACTTACCTGCTGTATGGTATACACATATTCAAATCATAGAAAATCCAGATCTTCATGTTTTTTGAATGATTGCATGCACTTTGCTCCTTTTTGTCTAACTACACTGAATTGACTAAAGCCTTATATACTGTATGGAGATCTGCATACTTTCAAATTATGATAGGTTTATGGATAGTAATCACCTGACATCCCTGTGACCGACAATGGCAGACGAGTGTTTTGGACAACCAGTTTTCTTTCCAATAGGCGGAATTGCAAACGGTAATCTTTAGCTTTGAAAGTTTGTATGCTTCTTAACAAAAGATAAGACTTATATACTTTTCACTGTGGGGGGGTTATAATAATAGCACCTACCTTTCATTTTATGCGTTCGTAATTTCATTCTCTCCAAAAACTACAAAAACTGTACATCTCAGGAACAATGTAGTATTTCGAAATCCCCCACAGTGAAAAGTTAGACACTGATCCTTGGAATCTTTCTAGGTAGATATCATAGGACTTCACATTTGTTTAGAAGTCCGTCTTTATGATTTAAGCTTCTTCTCTATGGTTTAGATAATCCTCATATTTCCCATTTGAAAAGTGACTTACTAACAATCGAACTCCGGAAAAGTACATTAGAGTTGCTGCTGTAGCATTCTATCCATTTGTTTCTGTTGTTTATACCTTGTGTATACAACGAAAAAATTGGGGTGTGCATGTTTACGACCGATAAAATAAATGTAGCCTTCAGTATGATTTTAAGACATCTTGAGGTCCACCAAAGTGATTTTTCTTCGACTTCAATAACATAGTGACATTATAGTCCTGGTTATGAAGGACAGTAATAATCACAGTCCTTCATAACCAGGATTATTATTAGTCTAAGAAGTGTTGTTGGGCTGCCACACACATGTGGCTGGAGTATTCTTTTTTAGTTCCATTGTATTCACGGCCCAGAGACAACAGACCTAGCTCAAAGTTTTAGAACCAAGATACAGTCTACTACAGGGGTTTTTCTGGTTATGGCAATTCTAGATTTTGTCATTTCCTACCATTGTGAATAACTATTTTCAGCAGATCAAAGAAGTGATTTCATTGGTCCTCAGCGTAGCCAATCCTCCTCAGCTATTCAGTTGGGTCCTGGCCATCAGAAGATGTCACCCAGTGTCACTGATGAGGGTTGGAATTCCCCAAAACGCCGGCCTTATAGCACACTAGTGAAAGATCGCATGAGGATCTGATCTGCTATTAGCATCCTTTGACTGTAGGACACAGGAGATTATAAATACAGTGGAACCTGCTTAATCCTCCTAAAACTCCTTTGTAATCCGAAGTTAGGCATAATCCGACAAAAAAATGTGCAACAGAACATATTAGCATGTAAAACATATCTGCAATATGGAAAACCCCGTAATCTGGCACCATATTTTTCATCCCTTCCATCAAAATTTCTTCCACATAATCTGGATTTCCATATGGAAAATGGCTGCCTTGATCAAGAGGAGGTCATACACAACTATCTCTAATACCCCGTTTACACTGGCCCAGTTGAGGTGCAAAAACCACAGGAACTGGTCTTGGCCCACTTTCTGTGGTTTTGCTGGCCCTGTTTACACACACAATTTTGTTAACAGGACCTGTGCCCATGGAAATGATATTCATTACTGTGTAATCATATTCACGATCATGAATATAATTACTGTTAGTGAATATAATAAGACATCACTGGTCAGTGTCTATGGTGACAGGGGGTTGGACTGAGTGCCTTGTACCAAGAACTTCATCCATTTTATCGTAAATGTCCAGTTTTGTCAGTTATTCCCGGAGACATCATGGCCATCTTTAAGTTTTTTGTACTTGTTTTTTAGCTTTTTGATTTTATCCTTGCATTGAGCAGCTGTCTTGCTAAACCCTACAGTGGCCATTTCCCTGGCTATTCTCTCAAATATTGACTGGTTCCTTCGGTTACTGTCAAGCAATGCTTGAATTTCCTCTTCGGACCATATGGAAATAAGCCTAAATACTTCATCATCACTCCAATTAGTCATTATACTACTCACAACATCCAAACGTTGACACTATACAGCTTGCATAGATTATATAGCATGGAACCTTTATAGATGCCAAGTAGCATTAGGAAGCCTCATTACAGCTCAACTGCAAATAGAAAGCACCTCTAGCCACCCCTCTATCGTCTGTTATTACTTTAGCTCTTTTAAATCATAAAGAGGAAGCCTGTCTAGATCTTTTAAATCATAAGAAAAAGCCTCTAAAGTCACAAAGTGGATGGACATCTTGCCCAGCCCTGTTTACACTGCACATTTTCCACTGGGCCAACTGGGCTGACTGGGCCTGGCCCACTTCAATGAAGTAGGCCAAGTCCAGTCGGCCCAGTCCACTTGTGGTTGGCCCAGTCTCTGTTTACATTAATGAATTTGACCTGGGCCAACTAGACTAATGAGGTCATAACTGGACTGGCCCACTTAAACTGGGCTAGTGTAAACGGGGTATAAGGATAAACTCAAGCTCAAACTTGTTAGATCAGTAACAGTTCCTAGGCACAGAAGAATGATTAATGATTTAAGAAAGCAATTTGGATGAAATTTTATCGAAATCCTTAAAATTTAAAACAGTTTTTCAGTATACTGGGAGGTTGACATTTTGTACATTGTGCTGTCAAGCCATCAGAGGATTATAGAGGCCAAATTGACAAAATAGGTGGGCAGGCCTCTCTATTCTTTCCTTTCCCATATGAGGACATACTATATTATCACCCCCTCCATGGGCCTATTCTACAGACAAAAGCATTTGCGCTTAATACACGGAATCAAAAAATTCAAACCAACAAACTTGTGTATATACCCTCAAGGATGGCACATCATATATAAGGCATACGTACATTATCATATGCTAGTGAATGATTTAACCCTTCACCAGTCACATCGCACTATTTCATCATGCCCCTCATGGTCACAAGCCACTTAAGTAGCACAAAGATTTTAAACGGTTGTAAATCAACAAATATCATTCAAAGACCCTTTCTAAGTATTTTATTTCAAATTGAATGATTTACTTCTTAGCTATCGATTTGTACATTAGCCATCCTCTCCCTACACTCTATTGTTGAGAAATCCTTCCATAAAGGTAGTGCACTACCTTGCGCAAAGTTTTCTGTACAAATCAGTAATTTTAACTTCTTTTTACACTCAATAATCTCCTTGATCTTAGGCCAAGCACTTCTTGTAGTCCTATTCATGCAATAAAAGTGATTAAATAAATCCTTATCATCAAATTCTGATTTACACTCAACAATACAAGAAAGTATGTACATGCACAAAGGAAAATGACCTGTACATCCATCTGGCTCTGCATCTCTCCCCTTAAATTCACTATCGTAAGAGGTGGTTTCTGTCACATTTATACGGCTAAGCTTGACAATGCAATGTTTGAAACTTGACAACAGAGGTGAAATGTACTATTTTCCATCACATCCCTTTCTCAAAGAAGTCCATGCACCTTCATACTGCACTATATTTCAATATCTACCATGGAAAGGCCAAACAATGCAGAAATGGCAAAAACAACCTGCAGGCACAGCCAGCAGTAGCCATTTAATTCGTGCGTCTTTCACCTTTTTCTGTATATAACTTCCTCATGCTTCTGTATATGAGCCAATTTAAACTGCTAAAACTGTAGCTATTCAGATCATTTTGGCTCCAAACTATACTAAAGACATGCACAGACAATATAGATTTGAACTATGTACAAATAATATAAAATACTGAAATTTCATAGCACATGACTGTGAGCTAGGTGAGCCACTCAAGTGGCTCGTGACTGGTAAAGGTTTAAATGCCAAGGTTATCCAGCGACCTCTACAATCCAACATTTCTTTCTAAACCTCATCACTGTCGAATTACAGGTTCTACTGTACCCTGTACAATCAAATGTCATAATTCTCAGGGCCATAGGAAGGGCAGCGACGGCAGTGGTCATGGCCATTCCACTTTTTAACTATGACCAATAATTGTTTTGGTAGATGTCAAAGTAGTAATTATACCCTTTAATTCGATTTCAAAATGTTCTGTGAATCATGGAATATAAGTAGAATATCGAAATAGTATCTTCGCGTGATCGCGGACGCCATGTTTAAAATGACCTAATTATCACGTGGGGTAAAGAAAATGACATCACTTTACTCAAGTCCTTGACCCAATCATAAAAGGCAGCCCTGTTTGCAGGGTTTTGCAGCTAAATCAACACTAACAAAAGGTCACTCCTAATCACAGTAGATACTATTTGGGACCTTCATAGTGATTAATAAATAAATGAATACTTTCATAGACAATTTGTGGCTTTACATTATAGTATTTGCTGTAATTTATGATAGCAATTTCGATTGTACTGTTATTTTACCCACACATATATTATGCAAATGAGGCCACGGCACATATAGTACAACTATATACCCCTTGCATGTATGGCCTCCCCACTTTCAAAATGCTTCCTACACCCCTGATTCTACACGACAAGCTAATAGCAGATGCAATATGATTATATTCCTACAAAAAACACAATCCAAGTATATAGCACATGCTCAGTTATAAACACTGCACACGTGCACACACACACACACACACACACACACACACACACACACACACACACACACACACACACAAATGAAGCATGAAGCATACATGAACACATAATTATATGTATTCTACATACCTGGTCTGCCTCCATCTGTGCTCTCAATTGTTCAATTTCATGCTACGCAAAGAAAACTAGCTAAATGAATCTGAAACACAAACTTAATAAAGAAGTTCAGCTGGGGTTAATCCTGTGTCCAAGGCCTTGTTTATTATTATTATTATTATTACTACTCTGTGACTTGAATATTAATAATGATATAACAATTGCATTCGTTTCTGCATACTGCAATTAATACACCAAGTGCATGCAGTCAGCCTGAATCCCAAGTCATCAACAACCCTGATCAATCTCAGCTACAACAACAACCTTAATTAATTCAGTCAATGATTCATTTAGTTCTCTAGGTTTCATAGAAACTACAGTATACGTTAAATTGCTTCTTCCTTTGCCAGCTATTCGTATATGCATACCAACTGAAAATACATTTGTCAAATACTGGTACGTTACTGGCTACTGTACCCTAACGTGTTGCAGAGCCAGATTTAGTGGTGAAAAACGAATGAAGTGACGTTGCATCATGCTTTTGTTTGATTAGCAGTAACATTTTTGAACTACCGCATTCTCTCTAAAATTTGTCGCTCCTAAAATTCGTCATGTACCGAATTTTTAGTAGGAAAGTCATTCATGGTTCTTGCAAACTATCTCTAATCATTCATCACCAGCCAGATGCAATTGTAAAATTTTGTCATACAGGCTGCCAGAGAGCTGAACAGCTGAAATTCCTTATTACTCGCAGTATATACAATATAGCCTGCTGTTGCCAAATACTTTTTCAGTAACTTTACCATGAACAGTTTCACCGTGACGAAAAACAGTGAAGACATACGCAGAATTTATCCCGGAAGATCATGCATGGCCTCAAATATCACCCTGCATGGTTTTCCAAAACAGCTGCAGTATAGCTTTTCCAATCATTGTCCTCTTCTCTTTCACAATAAATTCATCGTCAATGCAGGTGTCCAAATGTCTTGATAGATATGAAAGCCTCAAATGGCAGTTGATTCCTTCCATTCTCAAGCTGCCATTTTTTGATACAACCTGACTACAGATTTCTCTCTAAACCTCCATCGCCTCTCTAAAGATTCATCACAAATTCTAAATACTCATCGGCTAAAGCGACATATGCCATTCTCATTGTAATACCCTTAAATGACGAATTCTGTGTACACAAGGTGTGATGAATTTTTAGAGAGAATACAGTATGGTTTCAGCCTGCATCATTAAGTCAATTAGCTGTCTGTTGCTATGGTGAACAGCATAGCTGTGCAAAAGGTCCAAGTAATTTACAGCTTGCTTGTAAGCAAGCACACTGCTTTCTGTTACTGGCTCTATTTCAGTTTCCTCTGTGTCACACTCATACTGAATCATATTCCCTTAAAGTTTTACTCTATCAAGCAACTGCTGCTCCCAGTTATCATCCAGAGTGTCACATGTGTCTAGACTGTCATCAACTGCTACAAAATCTCCAGTACTATAATTGATATTAGCAGTTTGCAGCAATTCTTCAACTTGAAGGTCAGTTTCTTAAGGGGGTTCTGGCTCCAAGTTCTCGGCTATTCCAGTGATGATTGCAAATCCACTTTTACGCAAGCAATTTGCAATGGTTTGTGAAGACACTTCATTCCAGGCCTGAGATATCCAATTGGCTATACATGCAAACATTCACTGATTTGCTTACTTCAAACACTGTAGAAGGATCATCCATATGACATACAATGTGTCTTGATTGTTGCTTTGTGTAGTGAACTTTCATGGTCTTATAATGATTCCTTGGTCCAAGGGTTGCATACAATCATGATATGATATTCGCTAGGAAGAAGCACAGCATAGTGCTCCTTAAATGTAGGTCAGGATGGCAAGGGGCATTATCAGAAACAAAAGAATCTTCCTATTCTTCAGGATCATTTTGTTGTCCATCTTCCTCAACCATTCTTCAAACAGTCACTAGCCGTGCATATGCTCTCCTGTTTACCTTCCATTTCACTGGACGTGCTCTAGATTCAACCCCTCAAAACAGTGCAAATTCCTACATCCCAAATGTGCAGCACATTGTACAGTACACATGTGGTGCTGGATGTAGGAATTTGCACAGTGTGCACTCGGTCCAACTAAACTCTCTCTAGCCCTATACCCGTCTAGCCCTATGCCCGTCCTGCCCTTTGCCCACCTAGCCCTGTACCTGTTTTGCAACTTACCCTTGTTACAAGTGTTCTTGGAGAATCCCTTTTTGATAATGGCTTTTTGTATGATCCTGTGTCAATCCTACATCCTTTTACCATTTTTAAATAGTTTTTATACACCCTTGTTCGTGCTTTTTTCCTTTTATAGCGAAATGGTCATTCGAATAGGTTTCCACTGCAGTTGAGAAGGAACACGGTCAAATCTTGTAAGATAAAGAAACTAGAATCTATGCAGTTACCTGACTAATATCAATGTGACCCATCTAGAAACAAATGCTCGAACAAAAAGAGTGCTGAAGTCGACGATCATCGAAGACTTAGTACAGACCTTGTGTACGTACGCGTATGTCAAGTCTCGCGTAGTCATTTCACTGATCTGAAAAAGGCTGATCCAGCAAATGTATGGGAGTTGCCTATTATTTTTTTTTCTTGCTTTAGAAGTGAAGGTGTGGCCTCAAAACCTACAAAAGGCTTTACGCTAACAATCATAGCTCACTGGCGAAAGATGAGACCTCTGGACCCTTCGTGGCGACCTGTAGTTCGGTTCGGAAAAACGACAAGAAGAATAATCTTAAAATGGTACTGGTGTTGCGTAGCCATACATTTTCGCCTAAAATTTCAAAGTTCTTTAAAGAAATTGGCCTATGAAGGGTTTTAACTACTTCATCTTATAGCTAGTGTGTTAAAAAGCACCAATATCACTTCTAAATGCTTCTAACTGTACTGTATCGTTAGTTTTCAGACAAAAACAAAATTGGCGCTAATGTATGGTGGCCATGTTTTTCGGTGTCAATCCTACATATGGAGTACTACTGATGAGGATTTTAGAATCATGAATGGTTTGCTTGCCACGGGAATACTAGCAATACTGACATACAAGGATGATACTGACAATGTTGACATTTTACCTTGGTTATAATCCTGGCTACGCCCCTATCTATCCATAATACTGTTAATAGTGATTATCAAATATGGCATTAGCAGGCAAGAAAAAATACTCAGTTTGACAGACAGGATAAACTAAGGTACTTGAAGCTTTTGCTAGAGGTTTATTTGCAAGACAATGATATATCTGAAGATTTTGGAGTATGAAAGACTAAAATCCAAAATATTGTGAAAAACAAAGAAGCAATCCAGCAAGACTACAACAAAGGTACTCCATGCACTAGATAAGAAGCAGAATTTACATAAAAGAGGTATAAGGAAAAGGTCAACTCCCTTGTTTATGAGTAGTTTAAGGCTGCTATAGGTCAAAGATTGTACCTGCATGCATCTGGACCACAACATTCAAGAAAAAAGCTGTTTGCAGAAGTCGTTCTACCCAGTATAAAATGTACATATCAATCAAAAAAGTTTGGGACAAAACTTGCTGGTCGCTGGTCACGTTTAAAGAGGTGGTCATTCTCTACATTGTCAAATAAATTTGCATGCAACAACATTCTAAACATTGTGTCTGTGGTCGTTTAACACAAGTGGATACTATGAAAGAGTGGTATTATTTCTGGTTTATATTTACTGTTAGAGTAGATCATGATGGCCTTTCTGTCAGACTAACTTTTGTGGTAATTGCACAACTTTTGCAAACACAGTCTTTAAGTATATTTGTTTTGGCTAATGTTCATTAAAAGGCTAAGATCATCATCACTGCCTGGTACACATTGTTACAGTTACTGCATTATTATAAGATCATGATCAATACAATAGGAGATACGGTATAGCACTAACAAGGCTCAGGGAAGTACCCAGGATTCTTCAATAAGGGATCACCAAAAAAAACTTTATATATACGCACATATGTACATGTAGAATGTGCAAGTAGTAGTGTGAAATTGGTTTACGTACATTGTTGCTACCTAATTCTAGGATTGTAGGCTGTAGTTTTAGAAATATATGCAAAAAACTAAGACTCACACAGAATGATCAGTGATCACAGTACTAGTTAATATGTACAATTATTATGAAAATTACTTATCTAAACTGCCACCAGCGTGTATGATTGGTCAGTCATGTGCTCAAAATGGCATACAATGCACGACCACGTGTAGTTCCCAACCCACCCGAGTTGCATATCTGACGATTTTGTGAACGCTTTTAGATCTCGCCTTTCACAGGGCTTTCAACAGGTATTAGTATATACAACAAATTTTAGTCAGTGTAGTTGAGTTTTGTTTATTGTATACAACAAAATTTGGCAGTGGTCGGGATTCTCTGGTCCTGGTCGGTTAAGATGAGTGCTAGTCGGGCCCAACCACTGCCCACCACTGTGGGCAATTCCCTGAAGGCTAGCATAACTGTTTGAATCAAATGATAGAAAAGTGTTCCAGGTAGCAGTCAGTACACAGGACGGATTAAAGTACCACTATAATCTCGGAGTTCCAGCTTCGATCCTGAGATAGCCCCAACACCTGGTCACCTCACACATTGGCAATATGCATCCAAGCAAAGTTATTAGCATACTGTGCATGATGTATTAAGGTGTATAAAACCATTAAAATTGGTAAAGGATGTAGGATTGACACAGGGTTGTGCAACAAGACTATCAAAATATGATCCTCCAAAACTTGAAACAAGGGTAAGTTGCGAAACAGGTACATGCAGGGCTAGGTGGGCATAGGGCAAGACAGGCTTAGGGCTTTACAAGCATAGGGCTACACATACATAAGGCTAGACAGGTATAGAGCTAGACAGAGTTTAGTTGGACTGAGTACACACTATGCAAATTCCTACGTCCTGCATGCATGTGCAGCACATTATATGCATGTACTGCACCTTCTTGATAGCACTTGACAATGTTTGCCTTTAGATATTTATATTTTTTTAAAAAATGGCCCTATATATGACCCTATAAGTATAGGGATCTTGTCAGAGGGTTAATGCTTTCTTTGACAGATTTGGGTAGAATGGACACGGACATATTTGAAGGGAAGAATTCAATTATGAGAGAAGTTGGCAATGTTTTTAAAGGGGAACTGACACCAAAAAACAAGTGATGATCATTTTCCTATTTGTTGCTTTATTAAGGAGTTATTCTAGTTCAAAGAGTCAAAAAGGCCCTGTGACGTCACCATTCTGAGCACCAAACTTTTTTTTGCCAACGACGTCAAATGACACAATTGGTAGCATCTACCATTCACGAAGTATGGCGCTCACTGTCGATTCCAACCAAAACTATGTTGCATTTGGCTGTGAGAGCAGCAGTAGTGGATTTCACCCAGTAGAACTTCCAATTAGTTTCCAGTGCAGTATTCGAAGCAATTCAAGTGGTAGTGACTCCACCTAAAGCTCAAAAACGTGCACTTTGTCTGATGCCGCTCGTAAGTGCCCTTCAATCGTCTCCTTCCTCCCTGTTTGGCTACACAAAAAGACTTCTTCAAGGTATTCCTAAGCGGAAAACTAGTTTAAGTAGCCAATCCAACGATACTTTTATTGGCTTTGTCGTGCAACCAGTGAACAACGTCCGGCAGAAAGAGAACTGTAGCCAAAGGCAAAGTTAAACCATAGACAGTTGTTACGGTCGATTCGTCGTTAAGTGGAGATGGTACAGATTGCCAAAATAGTTTAAAAGGCAATTTGTACCATTTTTCTTTTAGTGGAGTACACAAATAATTTTAAGAACTGAGCTTTCGTATGACAGTACAAGCAGGCATAATTGCTTTTTAAGTCTTGAGTGTGTGCTTCAAGTAAACAATCTGAACTTCTGGACAGTCTGGTGTACAAACGATCCAATGAGCACTTAAACTGAGGCAGCAGTATGACTATGCATTGAACTAGGTGATAAGGGTTCAAAACCCACTTCAATCATACCTACCAAAGCTTTGGATTTAGATATTGATCCTACGATTATGTTAAACCCAATTCATAAGGTTTAAAAGACACCATCTAGATCTCCGCCATTTCCACCAAAACTGTTTTCACCACGAACACAGCTCATGTGCTGTTTGTAGGATTGCATGTGATGTCACGTGACTTTACTGAAAGAAAACAACTTTCACTACAAGAAAATTTCATTGAAAATCGTGGTGGTGGAAATCTCCAATTTTCAGCGTGAATATTTGAGATATTGTTCCCAAAGGACCAAACCCCTAGCTTCAAATTCAGGGTCTTTGTACACTGAACCATATATTTTCTTTATGTCAAACAGATAGTAACTACCTACCCTCCAATATTGCATAAATCCTTAGACATAACAGCCATGCAGTGGAGCCTGAAGACCCTGAATTTGATTCAGTATATAAGTTCGGTATCTGTGTGTCCTTTTGAGACTAGTTTTGTGTTCAAAAGCCTAAGTTTCTACCACCACATTTTTGGATTTTTATGTTTTCGAGTACAGTCAGAAAAAACTAGTCATACCTTTGGACCTTGCACAATGATCAAAAAGACTTAAATACACAGTAGATATATGCTTAAGATATAATAATAATACCACTGACAATCGTTTTCTTGGCATCACTACTCGTGCACATGCAAAACAGACTGATTAAATTTACTCCTTCGATAGTTTGTGTTGCACAGACCAAATTCTCGCTTACATTTGTTTATTATGACATCATTTGGTTGGCGAGAATGGGTCTGGTGGCTCATTAATATACAGTTGCTAAGATAATAATGATATTAATTAAATGATATTAAACCTCCTATGGACAGAAAGCCTTTAGCTTTGCTGGTGCCTCGCTTTGGAGGACACTACCGCCACACATACATACTGCGAACGATCCTCAATCCTTCAATAGGCCAGCTAAGGACTTCTATCAACACAACCGCTGATTTCTTACCTAATTTTTTATTGTTTGCATGAAATTTGTATATTCCATGTCAATTCTTGATAACTTTTTGCTACTGTATTATGATCAGCATTGAATTTAATAATTATTTGCTTGCATGTTTTTCTGTTTTTGAATGAAAGACTTCACTTTTATTTCATCTTCTTTAATTTATATCCCTTGCTTTGTATATCTTTTGTACTTTTCTTGTATGTTTGTTTTTACCTTTTGGGTGCCTTTATAGTAGCCTCAGGCTATTGGCTCCCCAGACTAAATAAGATTCCTATCCTATCCTATCCTATCCTAATATATCGAACGCGAGAGAACAGGTACAGGATATATTGCTAACTGTGAACAAAGTTCAGAGCCTCGCAATTGCTAAAAGAATATTTTCTTTCTAGGTACTCCTTCCTCATTCCTTTTTGCATTTTGTCCTTTCTCTTTTTTCATTTATGGGTGCCTAATAGTCGCCTCTGGCTAAAGGTTCCCTTGGTTAAATATCAAAAGGAAAGTTAATACATTTAATTAGAAGTTAAATTGTGTGCTCAATTTCATTTTGACTAGTTTGCAGTAAGCAAATGAAACTGCTGTGTGTGCTTATTCTTTGAGATACATGTACTATACTGATAGACTAAAATGGATGCAAATTTAGCAACCTTGTTAAGTACTCACTTTCCAAGACGTACATACCTTGTCATAATTTGAGACAAGACTGCATGTCAATGTAGCTTAAGGCCATGAACTCATGTCATACATTTGACTTGTTTGATGCTCATGTGTGGAATTTGTTTCTGGATGCATAGTCAATCTGTATGACATTGTCTATTGATGATTCAGATGTGCATTTTGTGGGTTCGAAGTACTCATGTGGATGGATTGCAGTTGTGACACAGGCTACCATGCATAAAATTGGTTCAAATTTAGTGTATATTTGATTTGATTACATTTAAATCCCTGTTTTCTGCAAATGGCTGTCTTCAGACATATTTCACTTGGATAATTGGGTTAAAATCTGAATTTTAAATTAACGAAACTATACGTAGATATCAGTTTGAAAGTCACATCATATAATATTGGGCATTAGACATTCTATACTACATAACCATGGATTGTCTCTGATTGGGCATATACGGGTGCATCCACAATATACTACATCTGCAATACTTAGACTTTGATAAATAATAGTCACAGTGATTACACTGTCTTTGAAGTAAAAGCAATCTTACAGCTATGGATTGGTTATGAGAGACTTCGAAAGTGACCCCATTACAGATCCTTGATCAAATATTTAGTTGAAGCATGAGATTAGTCAGGCTTCGAGCAACATTCAGGAAGAATGTCATCTTGATAAAGGATTTCACATGCATGGGAGAAGTTTGTTGCTGAAGTACAGAGTAAGCTCCCAACCCTTCTTCTGCTTTTGAAGAATATAGGCAAGCACGAGAACCCCCACCGAGGTTTACCGTATTCTGTAGGAAGAGATATAAAAGTATCCTTCCCACTGAAAAAAGCCTTCAATTATCTCCTGCTGTTTTTCCTTCAAACCCGAGATATTTAATCTCTTTGAAGCTTCAGTTATGGCCTCACACAAACAACACACAAACTCAGGGAAAGGAAGACAAAATGGCAAGTGAACGCTACGATTCAAATCCTAAAGAGACACTATTTAGTCAAAAAGTACCTTGCGGATAATAATGCTGTTTCCGTTTTGTTGTCACCAGTTGTCCGGACATGATAGACCCTCAGAACAAAACTGGTATACGCTGTTGACCAGACCCATTCTCGCCGACCAAATGATGTCATAATAAAAAAATGGAGGTGAGAATAGGGTCTGTGCAACACAAGACTACTCATTCGATAATGGTGGCCATTTTTGTTTATGTCCAAAATCAGACATAACATATCTATGCACTCAATATTATTTCCATATAACATATACTGTACACATACAAACTTTTGCGAGATGAAACTTTCGCGGATGGCCAATTTTCACAATTTTCACGGTTTTTATTTTCACAGATCCTCCTTTAATCCTGCCTTATTTCAGTCTTTTATTGCTACAATTTTCCCCTGTTTCTGGAAGAAAGCCATGAAAGAAATGACCAAAGGCGCTGACTTGCTTCTCGACGTTTCCTGCTCTTTACACGATCATTTTGGTTATTGCACAAGCCTTCACCAAAATTTTCGCAGACTTAAAATTTTTGCACATAGCTTTCCATCTGCGAAATCCACGAAAGTTTCATCCTGCAAAAATTTGTACACATACGGTATATTTATATAGCGAAAACTGCACCACCACCATGGTCTTACATATAATATTTTCAAGTCATTCAAAACAATGTATAGCCATTTTATTTCGCACTACAGGCAGCATTGTACGTACCACAGATTATTATTATGGCTATACTTTGTAGTTATGTAATCACACATGGTATCAAAATGGCTGCAAGAAACGTAAATAATGAAGAAGCAGACGCGATCGCAAGCTTAAACTGAACATTTTGACCTATTTGCATGCCATTGGGTTCCCAATGGCATGCATAATTATATATTATTGTAATAGTATGTTTAGGAAGCCAAAACCAAATTGAAGCACAAAAATTATCATTCAAATTGTATCAATCAGGTACTCATTCTGCTAGCTTAATCTCATCACAGCACTCGTTGAATATTTCACATAAACTTACCTGCTTTTCATCTATCCATTCACTATCGGGTCGTGTGCTGCACTGATGTTGAAATCCTTCAACAGTTAGTAGTATTTCTGAGAAACTTGCCCTCTCCTCAGGTCTGTCTTGCATGCATTGCTTAACAATAAGCTCAATGCATTCACTGTATACCCTTTTTACTTTCTTAATGTGCTTGTCCCGTCGCTGTATCTCCGAGAATGTTCTAACAACCTTTTTTTTTTTGGTTTCAGCTTTAGCCGTTGGTTCTGGAAATTCACCACAACCCAGCTCAATTGCAATAGGACCATAAGAAAATACATCAACCTTTCTTGAAAGTTTTACCCAGTTTTTTGTACAGCCTGGCATATTGTTCATAAAGACCTCTGGAGGAAGGTATTTTGCATCTGCAAACATAGTTGTCATGAGTTCGCCAGCCTCATTCAGACATCCCGTCATTCCAAAATCAGTTATTTTGGCTGAGATAATATCCCCGAATTCTTTGACAAGGACATTGGGACTCCTCAAATCCCCGTGCACCATGTCTTGACTGTGAAGATAGACCATGGCACTAGCTATATCATGCAA
The DNA here is from genome assembly GCA_963170055.1 of Halisarca cf. caerulea. Taxonomy (NCBI): domain Eukaryota; kingdom Metazoa; phylum Porifera; class Demospongiae; order Chondrillida; family Halisarcidae; genus Halisarca; species Halisarca cf. caerulea. The sequence goes on along the minus strand of CAUJGJ010000214.1, from coordinate 150,810 downwards.
AATTTGAAGCATTTTAATTTTAAAAATTCCCTTCTTGAAACGCTCTTTGATATACTGATCTAATGACATATCACAGAGCTCCATTACTATAACAAAAGCATTTCTGCCTTTCACTTTGTAGGCTGGGATCATACCATAGACACGAACAATATTTGGATGCTTCAATTCATACATCCTTTTCAATTCTTTTTCGACATCTTCAGCAAGCACCTTGTCATTGAAAATTTTGATAGCGCATTCTTCATTTTTGTCAAGAAGATGCCCTGCATATACAGTAGCAAATGCTCCCTTTCCCAGCTCAACTTTCAGATCCACCTTCACCGACATAGAAGAAACATTCTCAAGGATTGGCGGTTCAGATTCTGGATCAACACTAGTATCACGAAACTGGCCATGTTGATCTTGATGTTGACCCTGGCGCTGCCAAAAACGCAACGCAGACAAATAATCACCCCAACCGCTGGGGGCATTCCGATGTGGATGCTGTAGGAGAGGGAGTTCAATATACATAATGAATATAAATTAAATATTAATGCATGCATTGATGTAATCATGTGTACCCATACATCACTTGCATTCCAGAGAAGGAAAATGTCACTGTTATTATCATAATAATTCATGATTCAATGTTTTTCTTTCATACATGCACTAGGGAGCTATTGTCAGATATTCTGGATCAGATTCACTATTTTGGCAGGAAACTTGCAGGACGTACAGTGCTATATATCTCTTTCTAAACTGATACACTGTAATATCAAAGTATCTGGTGAGTTTGTATTGCTTCAAACAGTAGCAGTGTGATCTGTATTGCTCTATGATATGGCAGTGTTAAGAAAATACAGATCTTTGTGGTTGGGCTCTTAATTGACAAAGGGAATTAGTCAATCAACTAAGTGGCGCCCGTTGTCAGTGTAGGAGGCACTAAACTCTCTTTCACATCAGTTTAGAAGCTGGCTGTAACCCGCCTCCTCATTGTATGGCATTAATAATCACTCTGCCCTCGGGTGTCATGATTATTGATGTCATACAACTCGGAGGCGGGTTATAACCTATACTTATGACACCATGTAAGTTGGGACCATGTATACCATGTTGTACAGCAAATGAGCTCAATTACTTCACAATGACTATCCATCAATCAACCCAATGTACTAAATGAGCCGTGAGTCCTGCTTTGTACAAGGATTTTGAGGTATGTTGCATATTAAAGGGGAACTGGCATCAAAAATTAAGTTTGCCTCAAAAAGCTAGAAATAAATTTTCTGTGTAAGTACAAATGACACTGGTAATTTTTGCATCATGACCTTAGTTAAGGGGAAATCGGTTCATAAACCAGCATGTGACGTCACGATTTTGACTGCTATGATAATTTGGTCAACTACGTCATTGGTAGCATATCCTACCAAACCATACACACTTTCGTATACTGATGGATTTGGAAGACCATGTCATAGAAGTCAAGCCAAGTCATGCTGTACTTAGCTGTGAAGGTAACAATGACGGATTTCGCCAAACATAGGATTCCAAACAATTCAAGCGGTAGTCGACCTATATAAACACTCTAAAATGAGTACTTTATTCAGTGCGACTCACAAGCTTAATGTCATTTGATTGTTTCCTACGTCCATGTTTCAAATTGGCTACCCATGCAAAAGGACTTCTTCAAGGATATTTGCAGTTAATTACCAATCACTGCAGTCATTTTCACATGCACTACTTTCATTCTTTGTCATATACAGCTTGTGAACAACGGTCCACAAAACAAGCTGCAGTAAATGCATGTTACACAACCCATTGCGAGCCGATTCATTATTTAATTGATATGGCACAGCGTTTGATAGTACTTTTGAAGGCATTTGTACCATTTTCATTTCATTACAATACTGAAATACCATTGAGAACTGAGTTTTCTGAAACATACAATATGAAACAAACTATACTTACTAGTCTAAGTGTAGGCACAGTTCTTTCTATATGGCATTCAATGAGTGCCCTTGGTTAGTTAGTTGAATTGTTGGACATGCAGTCTGGTCTACAAACTGTTTTCTTACTCAAATAATAAATCTTATTACATATAGTACAACAATAGCATAATAACAATGTAATACATGCCATGCAATGAGCACTAAAAGTAAGGCAGCAGTATGACTATGCCTTCAACCAGATTATAAGCGACAGTTGCCGCTAAAAATCAAATGTTTGAGCTTGAGTACAATTTGGAGATTCTGAAAATGCATGCACGGCGTTGTAAACTAGGCAACATATTTTTGCTAGTTTCTCAATTATTATGGCTTTACAGGCGAGCTAATAAGAAAATTTGTGATTTTGACTTGTGTTATAGCTTGCAGACTAACTTAGAAGCTTCCTGTGTGCTTTTAGAAATACCGTACAAAAAGGAAAGTATTTGCGAAAGACTCCAAATGCGCAGGACCTGGTGTGTTATGTCCGAATCCAGCCATAAGTGTAACATTATATGGTTTCACTCAATGAATTTCATTATCGCACTAACCGGATGGGTTTATCACACGCAGATAGCGAGATTTTCGTGATGACATCATGCGCAAACTGGACGTATACGCGAGAATACAAGAAAGATGTTCGGACTCTTTCATAGAACATGTGACAGCATGTGACTGCAGAGAGAGATGCTCGAGTGGAAATTTTCTTTCAAAATCGCGGTGGTAAAAATCTCGACTTGAAGCAACAGCAATAGTGCCATCGGGTTCCCAATAGTCCAAACCGTGGTGAATGATTCCTGGAGCTTTGTACCTTCTACCGTTCGAGTTATGTCCCGTGTTTTGTGGTTGAAGACCTCCGAAAACGACTGAAACCCCTGGATATAACAGCCGTGCTTTGAGCTACCGGGCTCCAGGAATCTTTCAGGGTACTTATGTATCTAAGGAGTTGTTTGAACCTAATGGCGTGTTCAGAAGCTGAGATTTTTACCACCGCGATTTTGGATTTTTGTCTTTTCGACAGTAGCCGAAGAAATTGTGTGTAGTGGGACGTTCGACTTGCAGATTGTCTTAAAGAGAACACCAACACCACGTCAATATGTTTGTAATGTAGAATAGTAGGGTCATGTCAATATTACCCATTGCAGAAAGCAAAAACTGGGGGTTAATTTTAGTGCCTATGAAGCGTCGGCCATTTTGTGTTATGTCCAAAATCAGACATAACTCACCTGCGTGACCCCAAATTACCCAAGAAATGCCTATAAGCAAAGGACAAACGTACAATTTCTTGTCAATGACTTGTTTTTCGATATTTTTAAGATACAAAGAGTGTATGGACTAAATAAATTCTGTCAGAAAGGTGTTTCAACATGATTACTAATAGATAGGTGTGTGTCGACTGCAAAAAGCTAACTATCTATGGAAAGCCAAAGTGGACAAAATTTGACATCGAAACCCAATTCTTGATCCTTGATCCTCGATACCCATGCAATTCTTGATCTTCGATATACGATTCTCGATCCTCGATCGATATAAGATTCTCAATCCTCAATACATGATTCTCGATTCACGCACACACACACACACACACACACACACACACACACACACACACACACACACACACACATACATACATTGTACTCAACATGTATATCATGTATCTAAAGGCATGAAAAACCTGAATCAGAAGTGCATAGCCTCAATCCGTCCCCTCAATGCATCACGATAGCTAATACACAAGTACAACCATAGACACTATATTATACTACGTTACTGGGACTGGAAACTTGGTAGATTTTGAGTGACCATGATCCTTAACCACTTCCAGTGTAAAATGGCGAAGTGGAAGTACGGTATACACTTTTAAAAAGTTTTCGTGAAGTAATTCCTTCACGCTGCGACCACTGACCCTTCACGCCATGATCCCCACTAAGCTACACCGTGATCCCAAATATTTCACACCAACTTCACGTCGTGACCCCAAATAAATCATGCCGTGATCTCGAGCAGCCTCTCTTAGCCGTGATCTTGGTGATTCTGCAAAGCATTGATATTCCGACGGTGCCGAAATTCGTAAGTGCTAAACAGAGGAATCGCTCCTACTACGTAATCATTTTCCAAGTAAGAAGCTCCGTGAAGCTATCGAAAAGTTTATCCCCGCATCTGAAATCTTGTGGAACTCTGCAACAGAAATATGACGACAAGAACTGTTTTGACAACGGTGAGCAGCCATGTTGTTTCAGTGTATTCTCGTTTTTGTCATACGTACGTTCACGTATGTTATCCTACGTGAACTTCGGAGCAGTCTCTGTAGCTCTGCTACAGTAGTTTCGTCGTCCTTGTTCATCTAAGCGTTGATGATCTGCTCGACGACACTGGCTACCTTCGATGGCCTCCCCGAACCAGGCCTCCGCGCAATTGTTCCCGTTTCTTCAACTTTACAAAGAAACTTGCGGATGCCTTGTCTCGTAGTAGGTATATAGACCTTCGCTGGCTAGCTTGCTACAGATGAGAGGAGCTCTCAGGCCCTTTGTGTGTGTGAGCGAGTTGGCTTTATTACACGGCGAACTTGTCAATTCTAGCGTGATCATGATTTCTGTCAGCGTAATCCTCTTTCTTTAACGACACTATCTTGGCGTGATATCGATTCTTTCACTTCGTGATCACGGACTTTCGGAGTCGTGATCGCATTTCCTTCATGGCGAGATCACGACGATATTCCTTTACTTCACGTAAACTTTTTTTAAGTGTATAACGTAGAATAAATGAGCGAAGATGGTAATTTTAGCTGCTTTGACTGTTGGGAGTCACATTAGCTAAGAGAGCTATTGAATGATTCTGACCAAATCATGCGAAGTATGTAGGTTTTTGCCGACAAAATCTTGGAATCGTCTGCAAGGCTATAGGATTTACAAGCCAAATAATGCCATATATATACCACAAAAATGTTAGTATCCAGAGCAAAATATATCCATGCAGCATGCAGCACATGAGCTACAATTTGAAGGAAAAATGGAATCGATCGGGTGAAAACTGACGAAGATACAGTGACCATAGTGGGAGAGCATTGTTTTGGGTTAAAATTTGTCTTAGCTCAGTACACTGAAAAATTGGAGACTTTTAACATGGACCAGTACATGCACGGTATATAATGTGTAAATTGTGTTGAGGACCAATTGAAGGTCATCTGCAGTACAGCGTTTCAGCAGTTGTGCCAAAAATTTGAAATCTGAACCTATATTTTGGTTGATTATGCATGGCCCTGTTTTCTTTGCTTCTTGTGTCTACGGTAGAACCAATCACCTGTCTTCTTGATTTTGATCTAGTTCAGTGACAGAAGTATGATGTTTAGAAGCGAAGCTGTTTAGCTTTGTTTTGGATGACTCAGATATAAAGTAGTAACGCAAAGCCTTCATGGTCACGGAAGAAGTGACATCATGTACTAATTTATACACAAAGTACGCATTATAACACATTGCAATACACAATACTTAGAGTTTCCAGTCCCAGTTACGTAGTATATAGTGTCTATGGTACAACTGAGCTATTCAGACTTGGCCATTTTGTATATAGGTTATAACCCGCCTACAAAAACTCACATCTTCCAAAAACACTTGGAACAAGGGTGAATTGCGCAACAGGTACAGGGCGAGATGGGTATAGGGCAAGACAGGCATAGGGCTACACAAACATGAGGCTAGACGGGTATAGGGATAGACAGAGTTTAATTGGACTGAGTGTACACTATGCAAATTCCTACATTCCGCATGTGGAGCACATTATATACATATGTATGTACTGCGGGATGTAGGCATTTGCACAGTGTACACTCAGTCCAATTAAACTCTGTCTAGCCCTATACCTGTCTAGCCTCATGTTTGTGTAGCCCTATACCCATCTAGCCTCATGTATGTGTAGCCCTATGCTCATCTAGCCCTATGCCTGTCCTGCCCTTTGCCCACCCAGCCCTGTACCGGGTTTGCAACTTACCCTTGTTCCAAGTGTTTTTGGAGAATTCCTTTTTGATATTGCCTTTTTGCATGGTCCTGTGTCAACCCAGGGATGGATCCAGGGGGGACCACAGAGGGCCTGTGCCCCCCCCCCCCCCAAGTTGCTGAGGTTAAATAAAGAAATGGGACTGAAAAATTTAAGCTATTAAATGTGTCACTGAGTAAAATCACCATTGATACTACAATGAGTAGTGAATAATCCTTTTTTCATGCTAACCTAGCCTTCAGGTCGATCTATACTTCCTTTTACCGAATTCGCCATGTTTAGGCAATACTACGTCATACTATAGCCCAATTGCACAATCAAAACAGTAGGTGATAATTGTTGGAAAGTCTTGCTGATTGAGGAAGCCTTACCAGTGATCCAGGTAATCACAGCAGTGTAGCTAAGCTTGAGTTCCTTGTATGTAACTACCAACTACAGCTATGGCCTAGGCAGGGTTCTATCCAGTGGGGGAGAGGGGCTTCCACCCCAAAAAGTCCAACTGCAGTGTGAACTAGATGTATGTAAAGCATACTACTCGCAAGGTGGGCGGTGTCACGGGGAATTCTAACCAAATGGTGTAATTTACATGGTACGTATATATGCCATTAGAGCTAGCACGGCCATTAATACAACAGCTATTGTATATAATACACTACATTGCCATGCATGCAAGCAGATATGGTAAGCAGATGACTTAGTAGCAGGATCAACCCTTACAAACCTCAAATCATGCAGGGAAGGATAGGTATAATACCATTTACATTGCCAAGCTAATTTTGAAATAGTACAAAAGCATCACATACACATGACCGTCACGTGGCAGAACATGTCGCCACAGATGACTGACCTATTCGTAGCCCCCAACAAAATAGTCACAACCCTGCCAAAACAAAGTCAAATTTCCACAAACAAAGAAGTATGGAGAAGTATGGGGCTAGCAGCCAGACTGGGGGTTGGTTAGTATTTAGTTTTGATAATAAATGCCCACCCACCAAAATTACTGGCTGGATCACATTTACCGTGACAGAACTGCATGTAAATGATGGCGAAAAATGGTAACTACAGATCATGGAGCATGTATAGGGTATAGGGTATAGGGTATTCTTATTTAACCTGGGGAACCTTTAGCCAGAGGCTACTGTAAGTGGCACCCAGCATGTGCAGCTCAGTGTAATGTTATGCAGGGCAAGTGACTGTGAATTGTATGAATCACTAGGTGTTAATGTGTTTTGTGCACATCTGCTTTGATTTGCAATTGTCAATGGTTGAATTGCATTGTTTTCTGAGTTTTTTTGCTTTGTTTTGTATTTAGTCACATTAATTTGAACCACGAGTAGATTCAGACTACTCTGCAGTTGTGGTCTAAAGGAAGAAAAGAATTGAATTTGTTTTAATAACATTATATTATGATTGCTTAAGTTAAAAGACATTGACATTGGTTGGTCCATAGGTACTCTAACCTACAGTTGCATATAGGTTAGAGTATCTATATGGTTGGTCCTAGTCTGGTGGGGACAGACCATAGGCCAGGCCAGGGTTTTGTTTCTGAATCAATTAATAAATCTTCCCTCTGTCAAGTCTTCATTTGGGCAAAGAGCCTTCAGCTTTTCTGGTGTTTCATTATGGCGTTCCATACCTACATCTGTGCGCATGGCCGAATCCTCATCAATATTCTCAAGGCTTGTATTTGATATTCTGAATAATTAAATATTCATTTTCTTGCATTTATGTCTTATTTTAATTTTCCAATACTCTCATTTTGTAACTTTAACTGGTAAACTCTTTATTGCATGTCTTTTACATCATTGGCTGACTTAACCTTACATTCATTGACTTGAATTTTGACTTGTTCATTTTCCAATTTCACTCAATCCACCATTTTTTAACTACCTAATCTTGCATTTATTTATTTATTTATTTATTTATTTATTTTCCATTCACTCCTCACAGACCTATCCCCCTTTTTTACTCCCTGTATCTTTTCCTTGTGTTTCTGGGTGCCTAGTATAGTAGCCTTTTGGCTAAAGGCCTCCCCAGGTTAAATAAGCTTCCATAACCATCCATAACCATAACCATAACACCACATAACAACATATTAAACATCTGCAAAGTATTATAGACTTTTGCTAATTTGCTTTCCATTGAAATTACGTTTGTACTTTCAAAGATATTGAAAATTCCGTTTCTGCAGCTTGCTATTCACTGCAACTAGCCGGTTTGAATGTCGGCTTCTGCCAACAATCTTGTTACAACAATGATTACTGTCATTAATCCGTTCTGTACCACTGAAAAACGGTGGTGAGTAGTGGATAAAAAAGACTACCCTCAGGCTGGCTAAAAGGATAAAGAATCCCAACGGGACAACAAAGAGAGCTAGAGTCATCTAGGAACAAAAATTCTCAAAGCAAACGTGGTTGACGTCGACGTCCCATACACATGACCGTCACATGGTAGAACATGTCGACAGAGATGGCTGACCAATTTGCAGCCCCCGAACAAAACAGTCAGAACCCTGCCAAAAGCAAAGACAAATTTCCACAAACTTTAACAAAAAAGTCGTCCTGAGATATGGCCTAGTTCTGTACTTTAATGTGTCGATTGCTTTTCTACAATAGAGTTATTCAGCACCAGTAGGCAGGAAGTGAGTTTTTTTCTCTAGATAGCAAAGTTTCAGCTGACCTTTGAAACAAATCTCTTACGTAGCCTTGAAGAGCACAAACATCCCTCTTCACGAATGGCAGCTACTGCAAATTTTGACAAGAACCTCCGAGTCATTCGTGTCCAAAGTGACCTGAAATGGGACTAAATCAGACAAAATATATTTTGTCCGATTTAGTCCCATTTCAGGTCGGTTAGGGTTACGTGGGTAGCTCAAACCCACTCTGCTAACACGAGGGAAATAGAAAACTTGACACGCTCGTAATTATTGTAATAAAAAAGGCCGGCTGTACTTTAGTGTCAAAATCAATCTTGAATGGTCTAAAATGGTCTCAGATATACCACTTGATATAACTTAAAAACTCAAATTTTCCCTAGGGCAGCATACCCTCAGACCCCCCTAGTTGTATACCCTTCACATACACATCTGTGCATGCAACTACCACTCCCCGATGGGTATCCTGAATGGAAGCCTGCTGTATACATACAATATACGTATACGTCAAAAGTACGGTTTGGCCCACGTGGCAGACCCTGCTAGACTACATGTAGGATTTGGATTGCAATTTGCAAAGTTGGGATCTACCAATGTATATACAGATGGTGCCCCCCCCCCTAATTTTTTTCTGGATCCGCCCCTGCAATCCTACATCCTTTTACCATTTTTAAAAGGTTTTTGTACACCCTTATTAATGATGTCCTTGTTGTATTTTTTGCTGTTTTGTTTTTTTGTTTCTCTTTTTATCATTACAAGCATGGCGATTTTTCTATTTCTGTCGCGTTAGCCGAGTGGGTTTGAGCTACTTACACATTTGATTAATTTCGGGTGAAATGTGTTCATTTTAGTCCACTTCGGGTCACTTTGGATGCAAATTACTTGGAAGGTGCTCATCAAAACTTGAAGTAGCTAACACTGGCAAACAGGGACGTCTGTGCCCTTTGAGGCTAGACAAGATATTCGTTCACAAGTCTAACTAAAACTTACTATTTAGAGAAATAAAAAAAACTCATTTTCCGCTTCCTGGTGCCAAATAGCTCTACTGTAGAAAAGCAATCAACACATTAAAGCACGGAACTATAGGCCATATCTTGGGACGACTTTTTTGTTTGTGGAAATTTGTATTTGCTTTTGGTATGGCTCTATTTTGTTTGGAGCTGCAAATTGGTCAGCTATCTCGGTCGACATGTTCTGCCACGTTGCAGTCATGTGTGAAGTTGACGTCAACCAACTAGCCTATCACTCCAACTATAACACTGTCTTGCAACTACTGTGCTTTGCGTACATCTAGTATGAAAATTGGGTACTTTCTATTTTGTGTACCATTTGCACGGACGCAGACCCATACAAAAGATAGGAACAATTATGATTAGCACTCTAAAATGGGGACATTTGGATAGTTTACCCAACATAACAGTTCAACAGTGCATGAGCTGTTATGCCTTAAACCATACAGCTTTCCTAAAGGCCACAATTCACCTAAAGATAAAGTCAACTGTAAAGTTTTCAATGAACCAACTAAAATCAATTTCTGTGCATTTCACACACAATAGGAACAGTAACAGTTTCAATTCAACAGCAGTGCTGTGCGAGCTCTATCTCTGAGCGAATTGCCGCCCTTATGCAATTGCAAACAGTTTAGTCTGGCAATAGGCCTAGAGTAGCCCACCCAATCTCGTTCTAGTCTGGCGTAGCCATCAGACTAAGTTCACTAGGCTCCAAAGGAGAATTTGTCAGTACGCCCAACTATAGTCAGGGTCTATATGCATAGATACTCCACCCTACACCATAGATACTACAAACCATGGTTTGTAGTATCTATGCCTACACCAATACCTAGTATAGAATATCTGTGGTCTATACTAGTATCAGTCCACAGTCTGGGAACTTCTGTTCACACGGTCCGCACTCACTCGGTCCACGTACATGCAGATGGTCGGCAAAGTAGAAAGTACCTATATATTATTGTGGTACGTGTTCATAATGCTCCATTGGGCTGAAGAAGCACTAGTGTCTTTTGGCATGTTGCATTTAAATAATAATAATGATATAATAATAATAATAATAATTACCAAGCAGTTTAGAGAGGTTAATTGATTGAGTTGCTAGTGTAGACAGAACTCCATTGCCCACGTAAATACCAGATAATGCACTGTTAAAGACTTAGTTAAGTGTGCACTACAGGTTGATACATTCGAGTGAAAATCAAGCTGCTCAATAAAAATTCACAGTCCATTCACACTCCTAGCACTCACGATTTAAGGGTCTTAGCTACCTCAATACCCGATGCAGACTTAGATCGATACAATTGGAACGTAGCATCATCTGGATTACTCGGATCCATCCAGTAGAGTGGGGTTCTTTTCGGGAAGTCGGAATATCCGTCATGTCGCCCTCCACTTTCAACTGCCATTACAGCCATGGCTACTATTTCCACATCCATTCCAAATTCAAATCTGTTCAGCGAGGTTGTGAATTTTGTTCATAACTAGTATATTATGTGTGTGTTCAATAATTATGTGTTATATTGTTGTAATGTTCCATAATAAAAATGGAGGAATGGATGAATGAATCGAGGATCAAGAGTGTATCGAGCATCAAGAATTGTGTAACAAGGATGGAAAATCGTATATCGAGGATTGAGAATCGGGTATCGAGGATCTAGAATTGGGTATCGAGGATCGAGAATCTAGGATCGGGATGTTGTAAAACACGGATCACGGATCACCCCAAATCACGTGCTTGCCACATGACAGTCTTGTAAACACGAGGTCTGGTGGAGGATAAGCGAGTTGTCCTCGTCTGTTGCCGCAGCCCTATTGTAGTGATTATAGAGAAGTATCGGCGAAGCAGGATTTCCATGGTGATTCAATGTTTGCAACAATCCCACAGTAGCCGAAGACCATGTTTATAGACGTGTGCAAAGTAGACCATCCAAAAACTTCAGGGATTTGCATGTTAAAGCAAAGCTAGTCTTACAAGTGGACCGTACATGGTCTTTCACGAGGGTGGTCTCCAAAGTGTGGTCTGCATTTGTCCCCTTCTTGTCTATGCCTCTACAGTCAGGATATGTGGTAACCATGAAGTAGGGTAAAGTGGGGTAATTTGACACTGTGAGGTAATTCGGAACAGGGCCTTTACTTCTGCTATGGTTAAGCTGTCTAGCCATACCTGCTACTGCTGAACTCCCAAGTCATGGAGACAACACTGACAAGAAATAATGTGTGCACCTCATGCATTAGGTTGACTCTGCTTTTGACCTGCCACCCCGAATTACTCCATGACCCAAAATACCATGTTTTACCCTATATTATTATACAGTGGATGTATACTGGGTGCCATATGCTATGTCATGGATGTTGTACTATACATTGTGTGACAATCATATTCTCTATAATGTATTGTGCCAACCCCCTAGTCCAGCGTAGCTGACCCATTCCCACTTGGCCATTTTCAGGGACTGACATCTTGCCTTCCAGGGATGTCAGTCCCTGATAAAGAAAGGAGAATTCAGTCTGGGCTATGTGAGACTACCAACCCCCTGCTTTGCGTTCAGATACATAGAGGTTGGCATGTACCCTAAATCAGGAAATATTCACGAACATCAAATTTCGCGAATTGGGGTCAAATTTGGTAGGCAGAAAAGTTCGCGAATGAAAATTTCACGAGTTTCACCATAGATTGTCTATATCTGTACTTTGGAACGTGTGCAGAAATATTCGCGACAATAAAATTCGCGAGTGGAATCAGTTGGCAAAAAACGTGAATATTATTGGTCGTGAAAATTTCTCAATTTAGGGTATACTGGGGAATATTGCTACAGTAACTGGCAGTCTGTTTTGTATACCGCAACGGCTTTTGAGATAGTGGTGAGATAGCATTATCCTAGTGTACACATGTTTAGTGGGCATTGTCATGTGAAAAAGCCATCACCAGTTTGCTATCCCTATGTATTATGCCAGGGTATAGTGTCGGGTATAGTTGGCAGCTGCATGCATACTTTTCAAGCCTGGGCCCATGTTTTTCTTTTCTTTCCAGTAGGCGTATCAACATAGAACCTGGTCCCTCTCTGACCTGTGATTACTTTGTAGCAACTTGCTGATCCTCACATTGCTCCAGCAATATACTAGTCACATCCCCAGTCATTATCTACCAGTGAGTATACTACCATAAATGATAGGAATACAATCATGTATTATACCTTAGGCTTAGCCTAGTGGCCATATGACTCTTCCAAATAGCAAATCTAATATTGGGGCATTTCAAAGTTGTTCTTGAAATGATAATGACTGTCACATATTGATTACTTTTTGTATTTTGCTTCCCTGTTTTCTACTGTAACAGTTCTACATTCAAAATCTGGCGGGACAGTGCAGCATTTAAATCACACAGACATCACCACATCCACTACAACATGGAACATTGCTTTTACAGTATTGATAACTAACAGTAACAATACTATAATTATTTATTCAGCTCAAATTTAAGTCATTTATTTCTGCATGATATTATAATTAACACCTTCCATTATGCAATGCACAATTCCATTATGAAATATTCCAGCCTAGGATCCACAAATTTGCAAACCCTTAGAGATAGCAGCTGCACCAGCTGTAACCCCACTGTAAAAGTTGCTTACAGCTACAATGTTTTGTGTTTTGAATATAGGCAAACAAAAAACAACTCCTTTGATCTTTCCTTTGATCTTCATGGGTTAGCAAATTTGTGGATCCTTGGCTGAATATTTCATAATGCAATTGTGCATTACAAATTGGAAGGTGTTAATTATTGTTTTGAACAGTGCATTTTATCACAGTCTGTTCTGCACGCACTACATGTACCTATATTGCTGCTTTTCATTGCACAGGAAGGCTTGACCACCCTTAGAGTCAAGGCTTCACTGGTGCTGGGTAAAGACAGCACTTCACTTGTGTCTCCACTAGCTGCCAAGAGTCCTCTCAACCTTAAAGATACCCAGGGCTCACCACTAAATTCGGGTTCAGTACTACTCAACACATGCAGACTACCATTCCAGCAAATGATGGTGTACTAGCATACCGTACTTGTTCCAATTAGCACGCCCCCCAAAATAAAATACTGGAGCAGGAGGTGCTTCTTTAGAGAGGAGAAAAATACAAATACTTAGACCGGGCGCCATCATTAGAAGGGCGCTTAGCAATTGGAATGATTTTCGATTGATATAAAATGGTGGCCCGTCGAGTCCACACGTGGGAGGTAGATTATGTTTTGCGCGGTTAATATGGTCCACAAAGACAGATGGGAGCCTTGAAATGAAGAGATGTTCGATTGTGACAGGATTAAGCCAACATCCACCACTTGTATGCCATTACTGCAGTTCACTGTCAGGAGAATTCCAATTACTAAGCGCCCCCAAAAAATAAATTCCTTGTCTTGGAGGTTCTTCTTTAGAATGAAAATATTATCTTTGAGTCGAAGGGGCGCCATCATTAGAGAGGCGCGCTAACTGGAACAAGTACGGTAGTATCTGTGCTAGCGCCAAAAGTGCCAAGAGTGATCCAAAAAATGTGATTTGCTTAATATATTTAGCGGTATGTATGTGGTTTTAAAGTTGCTTTGACGTTGTAACTTAGCAGGAAGAACGTTCCGTTCACGGTAAACAGCTTCATAAACGGTCAAAACAGGCAATCATAACCAAATCTTGCTTCGGTTGTTGGATATTTCTAGTTAATAAACTTACAGTGGAAAGTTGATCATCCGAACTAATTGGGGATTCACCTGTTCGTAAAATCAAATTGTACGTATAATCAAACAGTACATATATTGCATATAAAGTTACATACATACCCATAAATGTCTACAGGCATGGAACACTACATACCCATGAATGTCTACATGCATGGAAAACTACACAGCTTACCATGCATATCAGTATAGTTTCTATTATTATAGAAACTCACTAACTATAAATAATAAGGTAAAAGCAGGTAATTTCGGGAAGCTGATAATTTCGGAAACGTTCCTATACTTTTCAGTCAGTAGACTGATCGGGGTAAAAGGGACTAGAATAGATGTGGAATATGGCAATAACCTTTCCCCTAATCTCCTTCGGCTATTCGGTTCATGTACGGAAAGTTATAAGACATTCCCGAAATTACCAGCTTCCCGAAATTTCCTGCTTTTACCTTACTACTTGTTCTGGGTATCTAACATCTTATCAATCAAAATTTACCTTCAAAAAGAGGTTTAAGAAGCTTTTTTCAAATTCGTTCACAAATAGTCAACTTTTTCAGATTTTAGAACATTACCTTATTTTAGGTGGTAGCCATTTTTGCTGACTCAGCAAATTGTGCAATATCTTGGCTGTTTCGGATAATTGACGTTTCGGTTAACTGACGTTCGGATAATCGACGTTCCACTGTATTTTGATCCACATAAGCGAAGTACAACAAACAAAATGACAAAAGAATCGGGTTTCGATACCGAATTTTGTCCACTTTGCCTTTCCATAACTATCGAGGTGTAGTCTCGCGTGGCCAGCCCCTTTTCCCTGATCTCTGCACGCTCAAACGGAAGTGCAGAGATCAGGGAAAAGGGGCTGGCCACGCGAGACTAATCGAGGTGCATGGTACGCTAGTACGAGTATCGTCTATGCTTATTCCAAGGATTGCATTTTAAAAATTAATGTACTCTGTCACTAAAGCCGAAATCGTCATATTCGTGCCATTATCCACTGTTAAAAAGTGCTTTGAAGTGTCACAGCATAGATACTCTATACTCATAGAGTATCTATGGTCACAGCCATATCTCCGCCATACAAACAGCCAAGAATTTCAAAAGTGCACGTGTTCGGGCATACTCACTTGACTGGCCATAGTCTTCAGTCTTAAAAAAATAGTCTTTAGCACGCGAGCATCTAGCTACGTACTGTATCCGTTGTGGTGCCGCTGCTAGGCTCGATTTCCAAATAGATGCACTCCGTCTGGTATGATAAGAGTATCAGATTGTACGGTCTGTGATCAAACTAGAATGACCTGCCAGATTTTAAAACCCCGTAGGCACAGGATATTGCTCTAGCATATAGACAAGATAGGAGAAGTAGAAGCTGGGTTCATAGACTCTATGCTAGGGTCTAAAAGCTGGGTTTTACCACTGGTTTTACCATAGACACTCTAAACTACGTTACGTAGGGTCTACTACGGGTAACCGGAAATATTGACGACATTAGTCTAAAAATGGTGCATGATTTCCGGTTATATAAATGCCCCACAAGCGGGGAAGGGAGCTAGGGCGCGAAATAGCGGTAGCTTTGAAGATTTCTAGCACGTTAACATAGCAGTATGTCAGACGAAATGGATAAGATCATTGACGAACAGGATTACATGTTTAGTATTCCAAACTTTTGCGAGATTTACAAAGGAAGATGGGTGGTTAACGGATTAATTTGTACAGTCAAAGAACAATATTCTGACGTTCAGCTATTCAAAGGCGAAGAAAGATGGTTGAAATGGATAAGCGAAATCAAGACTGAAACCGACACTAAGTGCCCGACTAAGTGTCATCCAAACGTAGTGATGTACTTTTGCTCATACCTGCGTGTACTAGACGGTACTTCTATTCAAGGAGTCCTAACCGAGTTTCTACCTTCTACACTCCGTGACTTCGTACATAGCAAAAGAACCCTAAAAAAAGTCATGCCCTTGGATTTTAAACGCAACATTCTTGAGGACGTTGTGTTAGCAATGAGGTGAGTATACAAGCTTAGGTCTTGATCGGTCTTGATGTGGTTGATTGTGTACTGTGGATTAGGTTATTTGATTTTAGTCTAGTACCCATCCCCATTGCCGTACTTGTTCCAATTAGCGCGCCCCCAAAAAATTAAACACTGGAGCCATAGGTGCTTCTTTAGAGAGGAGTGAAATACAATTATCGTATTCCTTGTAATTGTCTGGACAGCCAAAAAATATTATTTTGCAAGTTGTCTGAGCCTTTTTACAGATTTAAAATTACTGCCATAGGTCAGCATCCAAATAGTTGATATATGACAACATAATTTTGACGAGAGAACAGACAGCGGCCATAATCAGTGTGTTCTACAACAAGGACACTATAGTCTGCTTACCAACAGGGCATGGCAAATCTATTGTGTTTGAGATCGTTGAGGCACTGAGGAGACTAATATCTATGATTGCTATCCCTCAACATCTTATTTGGTACTGGCAATCGAGTTGACAGGCTGGTCAAGCGCAGACTGATGGGGATGTGCGATCTCTTGCTACCCCCAAAAAACTGATGGCTTAGAATAAAAATTGCTAGTTACCTCCTCCTTAGCAGCATCCAAATCCTTACCCTTCTTCTCGATACTTTCAAGTTTTTGATAGCAGTTTATACAGATCATGGGTGTGTTCCGTCCATGATCATGCTCAATGGAAATATCTTTTCCAGTTGCCAACAGCAGTAGCTGACCTTCCTCCGTAAGAGACGTCGATGTATGTAAGTGATAACTTAAAGGTAGAGCGCCCTAATAAATTCTGAACAGTCCTTAATTCCAAACGCCGCTTTTCCTGAGCCCAGGAATTAAAGTTAGAGACATTTAGCCTATAGCATTTCTTTAAGTTAGCACTAACTGTCTAACACAGCAGGACATATCAACTACAGAAGAATAAAACTTTAAGATTTTTAGATCTTTCTGTGTTGGGTAGGAGATTCCATGTTCAGAATTAACAACTGTTTGGAATTAGGACCCTCTACCTTACTTATATTTGGGACCAAAAGAATGCTTGCATAGTCGGCAGAATAGCTTCACAGGCTATAATTCGCACGCTCTGTCTTGTCCGCTAGAAGGACAAGTCACCATTTGTACATGCTTTGCGGTCACCTAATGCTCAGGTGTAAACTAATCGCTATTCGGACCAGACCTTTCTCCACTTTTCTCGCCCATAGGACGTTTGCAGGACGGGCTAGCTTGTTAGACTATTCGCGTGCTATCAGTGGAGGTGTCAAATAATGTGATAAGCATAGACCCTAAAACACCGTGCAAAATAAATTGTTTGCTAGTAATTAAAATCACAGCTTGGGAGAAGGAAAAGTGCTGAATGCACTTCTTCAGAAGTGCATTCAGCTTTGAGTCAACAGTACTAGCATTCACACATATTCAAATTACTAAATGATGTAAAAAAGAACCCCTCTTCAGGTAATCCTAGATCCGCCCCTAGTACTACTGTAACATCTATAGCTGCTGTAGTCATAGATACTCTAACCATGCTGTAATATACATACAATACCATTCTTGTTCAATTAGCACACCCCTTTGAGTCAAAGATAATATTTTTCGTTCAACAAAAGAAGAGCCTCCAGGACAGGGACTGTATTTTTGGGGGTAATTAGTAATTGGAATCTTCCTGACAGGTGAATTACAGCAACAGAATACAAGTCATGGGTATTGGTTAAGTCCCTCTCACAATCAAACATTACCCTATTTCAAGGCTTGTCTTTGTATATAGACATGACAACCATGCAAAACATATAATCTACCTCCCACGTGTGGACTCAATGGGCTGCCATTTTATATCAATAAACAATGCATCCTAATGATGGTACCCGGTCGAAATACGTATTTGTATTTTACTCCTCTCTACAGAAGCACCTCCTGCTCCAGTATATTTTATTTCTTGGGGGGGTGCACTAATTGGAACGAATACAGTAACTAGCCCAAGGCAGACGACCATTTACATAGTAGGCATATCAGAATAATATATGTAAAATTGTGAAAATGAAAATAATCCACAATTTTTAGTCATAGTCCATTGGTTTAGAGTTCTCAACAGTAGGTTTATAGGGTTCATTTTTATGGAAATTAATTGAGACACAATTGTATGCGATGTGTAGTCTTGCATAGCTCAGACTGCTATTTCACCTGCAATGTGAGAGTCCAGCCATTTCCAATCAGCTACTGTATGGTACAGGCATTTTAAGGCACTATAATAGTGGAAAGTGTAGTGTGCATTTGTGCGTGTAGTGTAGCCCATGCATAACATTTTTACAGCGCAATTATGCGATAGCAGGTTAAGAAAGCTTGTGGTGATTTCAACATTGATGTTTCTGACCACTCTACCCCCTTTACTAAAATCCTTAACAACTTCATTTCTGCTCACTTGCTGTCCTGTCCTATATCCCAACCTACTCGTATCTCTGAACTTCGTTGCTCTATTCTTGACCTTTTTCTTGCTTCTCCTGATGTTCCTATTTCCAACTCTGCTGTTCTTGGAGCCTCAATTTCTGACCACCTACCGATTCTTCTTGAAATTAGCTGGCCTTCCCCAAAGTTTCCCCCTAAAACAGTCTCTAGGCGCTCCTTCAAACATTTCTCTACCTCTGACTTCAACAATGATCTATCCATGGTTCCGTGGTCTGTACTTGACATTTTTAATGATGTTGATGATAAGATGCATTTCTTCAGCCACATTTTCCTTGACATTCTTGACCTCCATGCTCCCTTAAAAACTGTAAGAGTTAAAAAACATTGTACTCCCTGGATCTCCAAATACATTCGAAGAGAAATGGACAAACGCAACAAACTGCTCAAAAAATACCTGTCTAGTCGATCCCCATCCCTATGGCAAGAATATCGGCTTCAAAGGAATGAAGTCGTCTCGTTGCAGAGAAAAGCAAAGAAAGAGTACTTTCACAGGCTTATCTCTAACAATGCTTCACCCACCACCCTCTGGAATACGCTTAGATCCACCTGTCCCTCATCGAAATCCTTCTCTTCTACTAACTGGAATCTCCTTGGCCCTGATCATACCACTGTTGCAAATAGACTTAACCAGCACTTCGTCTCTGTTAGTTCTTCTAGTCCAGTCCTATCCCCTCCCAGTTGCTTATACTCTCCTTCATCTATCTTGACTCTATCGCCTACCACTCCCGAATGGTGCGAAGGGGCTCTCTCTTCCCTCAAATCATCCTCAGGCCCTGACCAAATCCCATCCTGTGCACTTAAGGCTGCTAAATCTATAATTAACTATCCTTTGTCCTCTATCCTGAACACATCTATCTCTACATCCACCTTTCCTATCTCTTGGAAATGCTCTTCAGTTAAGCCGCTCCACAAAGGAGGTGACCGTAGTAATCTTTCCAACTTCCGGCCTATCTCCATACTACCAGCCTGTAGCAAACTTCTCGAAAAGTGTGTGCAAAATCAACTGTTCCAGCATCTTTCATCAAACAATCTTCTGTTCTCCCATCAAGCTGGCTTTCGTCCTGGTCACTCTACCCAATCTCTTCTCTTGTACTGTACCGATAAGTGGTATAAGTCCTTGGATCGCAGAGAATATATTGCCGTCCTGTTTCTTGATGTCTCTAAAGCTTTTGATACAGTTAACCACAGTCTCCTCCTTTCCAAGCTTCATCTCCTTGGCCTTGATCCTTCTGCTGTCCTCTGGTTCAAGTCCTATCTGTCTGATCGCTCCCAATTAAGTTACTTGCATTGATGGCTCATCTTCCTCTCCTGGCTTCCTATCTTCAGGCGTTCCTCAGGGCTCTGTGCTTGGTCCTGCACTTTTCTCGATCTTCATTAATGACCTCCCTCAGATGCTTCCTCCTGACTCCACCTTGCTTTTTGCTGATGACACAACCATCTTTCTTTCTGGTACAGACCCTCAAGCCCTAAATTCATCTCTGCAATCTTGTCTGGATTTGGCCAACTCATGGATGGAGAAAAATGGACTGAAACTTAATGCCAGTAAAACCAAGTGTATGCTCATTCACTCGCCTCGGAAGAAACACTGCCCCAGCCTAAATATCCACCTTTCTGGGCAATCAATTGAACAAGTACGCTCATTTAAGTTTCTTGGAGTTCTTATCAACGACACTTTATCTTGGGATGACCATATTAATAATATTGTTTCCAAAGTCTCACGCAAACTTAATCTTCATAGGCGCTTATCCTGGTTTCTTCCTCGTTCCCTTCTTATCCTCTTCTTAAAATCTTATGTTTTCCCTATTTTTGACTACTGCGATGTAGTCTGGAATAGCTGCTCGAAGAAGGATTCTGATCGTCTCCAATCACTCCTAAATTATGGCTGCAGAATTGTCCTGCAGAAACCTCGGTATAGCTCTGCATCTCAAATAAGAAATGAACTAGGACTCTCAACTCTTGAATCTCGTAGAAAACTCCATCTTCTCCAAGTCATGTACAACTGTCTCTCTTCCCGTGCTCCATCCTACCTGTCTACTCTTTTCCGACTTCCCTCGCATGATCACTACACTCGCTCCTCATGCTTAATAAATCTTCCCTCCGTCAAGTCTTCATTTGGGCAAAGAGCCTTCAGCTTTTCTGGTGTTTCATTATGGCGTTCCATACCTACTTCTGTGCGCATGGCCGAATCCTCATCAATATTCTCAAGGCTTGTATTTGATATTCTGAATAATTAAATATTCATTTTCTTGCATTTATGTCTTATTTTAATTTTCCAATACTCTCATTTTGTAACTTTAACTGGTAAACTCTTTATTGCATGTCTTTTACATCATTGGCTGACTTAACCTTACATTCATTGACTTGAATTTTGACTTGTTCATTTTCCAATTTCACTCAATCCACCATTTATTTATTTATTTATTTTCCATTCACTCCTCACAGACCTATCCCCCTTTTTTTTTTTTTTTTTTTTTTTTTTTTTTTTTTTTTTTTTTTTTTTACTCCCTGTATCTTTTCCTTGTGTTTCTGGGTGCCTAGTATAGTAGCCTTCTGGTTAAAGGCCTCCCCAGGTTAAATAAGCTTCCATAACCATAACCATAACCAAAGCAGTAAGAATATTATTATTTTAGAACTGTTGCTATACGTACCTGTACTAGAAATGCATAATACTAATAATAAGTCCTTAATTACTTCATCTACATACCTATATGTATAGTGCTGTGCAATATACCGAGTAAATAGCAATACCGCAATACTCCAAAGTTCAGATACAAATATGGAATTTTTAAGGGCATGAAATCTTAAATGACATGCTGAAAATCTGTTGAAACTGTTGCTTGTGGTAGGCCATAATTGAGTGCAAAATGGTGCATAATACGTAGCACACATGATCGTTGTTTATAAATAATGTAAATTTTGTGTGACAAATACTCATTTGGAATGTGAATGCTGTCTACAGTTTCAGCACTCAGTATACCGTGATCATAGTAATACCGTGATAGAATGAGGGGATACATACCGAAAGTGATAATTTGCGATACAGCACATGCAGCTCTATACATATACAGTTGACTCTCGTTAGTAAGTACACCAGGGGACCTTCCATATTAGTACTCCTTATCAGGAGTACTTGTTTACCAAAAGACCCAATTTTGACTGGTATATTAGCTACATGGCAGTATAATACACACTTAGTCTATAGAATAATATTATCAACATAATAGAATTATTATATATAGAATTATAGAATATAATATAATAGAATTATTATAGAATTATTATAGTGCAAAAATTAATAAAATGTCAGCCCTACAAACTGCAGCAAATTTTTAAGTCAAGGCAAACTCTAACCAAATATGTTTATAGCCTAGAATCTATTTTATCTATCACCCTAGGTCACATGCAAACTGAATGTATAATATATCATTGCCCTGAATCTGTTTCTACCACTATAGGTATCTTCACTCACAACAAATTGCTCATAGAAACTTGAACCCTTATAATATATTTCTTACAAGATGTTTGAGAGCTAAAGTTGGCAACTTTTGTGCCCATGGTCGTACACAAGAGCATGTAGGGACAATTGCCAAACAGCTGCCAATAAAATATGCTCCAGATAAGAATCAAGAGAAAAATATGGACTTTCTTCCGTTAGACTTTGAAGATGAAACTGGGGAAACATTGGACTATTTTGGCTTTGGCTGTCTCATGTTGTTCACTTTCACATACGAATGGCCAACTCCAATCATACATTACACTAATGAGGATGAGAGAGATGAGTGTAGTCGCCGCAATGGCAGTTTTGAGGAAATGGAGGATGAAATACTTGGTAAAGACTATATACCCATCATTAAACAATGCCTTCAAGATAAAGCATCTGACCGCCCAAACTTCAAGACTTTACACAAAGAGCTCACTAAAGCACAATTAGATGAACGTTTTGAGCAGGAGTCAAACTACTTTCAACGTGTCTTAGTTGATTATGGCCTTGATGTAAAGAGTTGCAGTAGTGAAGAAAGAGGTGATACAGCAAGCATTGTTCAATCAAGAGGTGAGGTTGTCAGTCAAGCTACACATGTACCCGGTGAATTGCAAGATAAACAAAATGGTGAAATTCCGAATCCCACTGCAAGGAACGAAACTGTTAGGGCACAGGGTATTCTTAAACATTTGGGATGGTGCATCACACCATTCAGATTCTTAGTTGTTGGTCTTCTCGCTGTTCTAGTATCTCTAATAATGAAGCAATATCCCCGATTCTTGTATGAGTAGGAATACAACTTCCAAAATTGTTCATGTATGTTTATTACCTTGTGTGATTGCATATTATATTATTTAACTTAGTGATTCAAATCAAATTTAAATCATGTCAGCAAAACTGACATGATTTAATTACTGTAATTATAATAATACTATTGCACATATGGTAAAATATATAAAACTAATCATTATGGTATATGCGGTGTATGCATGTAATTTTATATTCATCAATTGGTAGCTTTTAAACATGCAGCTGCAGGATTCTCGCAGAATCATACAATGTCATGCATGGATGAATTATGTACATGGAATCAATTTTGCAGGACATTTTGACTGCTTGGCTTTCTCTGGCTGTAAGATTCCATTTAACAACTGATGAAAGCCTGATTAGGTCAAACATCCCATACAATTAATGTATGCTCATGAGAACTCCGTGAATCAATAGCTACATTAATAATAAATCATGTATACAGTCATGTATGAGTCTCTAATCTAGCACTGCTATACAATTAATATTGGTATTGACAAAAGTGGATTGTGCCGGTCAATTGATTCAATTTATTAATTTCTATCGATATCGCCCAGATTAAAATTATACACATACAGTTGCACCTCAGCAATTTATATGCATGGGCCCCGCATGCATGATCTCTGTGCTTGCTCTATAGAGGACCTTAATTGCTTGAAGCTAATATGCTAAATAGATCCCAACAGTTTGTTTTTGATTGTGGTTGCTTGCAAATTTAAGCCACCAAATTAAGTCCAACATATAATTCTTCCAACAGAATGCAACTGCATGGCGCTTCTCATGCAAGGAACAATGCTGATGCTAAATATATAATTATGTGCTATATCTTGCTATAATAGTGCTAATTATATTGTCATGGATTATATATTTTCCCACCTTTTCACTATAATTCCTTTGCATATTCTTATGTGTATACATGCATCCTAGCTAGCCACGATTGCCAATCTGTGTTTGTCCCTCTCCACGCACACACACACACACACACACACACACACACACACACACACACACACACACACACACACACCTCACAGTAAATGTGCAAATGCATTATACTGCTTATATATCACTATACAGTCATGCCTGGGTTATCCGGACTTGAGTTATCCAGAAACCTGATTTATCCGACCATCAATTCAGCAGCACTGACTATCTCCATGTACACAAATCTGCCTCACTTATCCAGCAACCTCTGTTATCCGACAAGTATTCTACAAACTGTGTCGGATAACCCAGGCGTGACTGTACAACATCCTCGGTATGTCCTATAAGGTGCACATGGCATACTGTGGTAGGCAAGCATACATGACATTGTAAATGGTGCATGTCCTGTATATACAAAATTCCTTTGTGGGTGGGTGGGTGGGTGTGTGTGTGCGTGTGTGAGTGTGAAGAGAGTCAAACACTAGGTGGCAACCATGGCTGGATAAGATGTACTGTTATACGGTGAAACCTCCCTGATCCGCCACAATTGCAATTGAGAATATCAGTTTTATGATGGATTAGGGGATGGGGTTGATGGATTAACAAGGTTTGCACTCAGTTCATGCAGTGTAATTCCAAATCGTTTTTTTTTTCGGAAACAGGGGTATATTAGCAAGTTTGGCGGAATTAGAGAGGTTACACTGTACATATAATGTATAGGCATGTGCAAAGGAAAGGGGGCAAATATGTACAATTTTCTATCTTGTATATGCTTGTCGTACCATGCAAGTTGCTGAGTATACAATAAAGCAATAATGAAATCAGACAAACATGCCTGACCATGCAGCATGCATGCACAAGTGCCACCATATATAGATATACTCTATACTTCACATACACACTGATAAAATCTTATACAGTCAAACTTGTTTACAACGACACCCTTGGTGCCACAAAAATGTGCTGCTATAACCAAGTTGTTGTTGTAACCAGGACATTTAGTACAGAGACCATTAAATCTGTTTCTGCCATGTGTGTTGCTGTAAAGAGGTTGTTGTTGTAAACAGTGACTTTCTAACCAAGTTTGACTGTATACAGTATATTCAATACCTATATAGGTCAACGTTCCTTGGGGTTGGCAGTTTTGTGTACTAATGTACTTTCTTAACCATGCACATGGGGTATTGAACCATTCTGTATCATTACCTGTTCATGTGAGCCAGATATACAATGCCTTTCACACTATCATGCCTATGTATACACAAGGGCAAACCATATAGCCCTAGCTTGAAAGGAGCATCGATCATCTATGTACACTGGTATCAAATAACATGCATTCCCTATGTACACCTTACACACATGTACATGCAACTACAAGCGTATTGATCACTTTCACATGTCACCACATCATTTCTGCCCCACAACTAAAGCACACTTCACAGCTCTCAGTCCACTAGCAGCTACTCTGTCCAGAGGAGGGTCTGCTTTCGGGTTCAGTGTATATTCTCCAGGTAAGCACTCAGTCAGGCTTCCTATAGCATTTTCTGTTCAGTTTAGGGTCTGCATGCTTTCAGGTTCCCTGTAGGTAGGCACTGGCCATGGCTTACAGTAGCATCTACAGAAGGTCATTTGCATGAGTGGAGAAACAAAAAGGGGTAACATATGATACCATCTACGATGAAGTTCTTACACTGACCAACTATATATAGTGGCTAAACCACGAGGCAGTAGACACAAATATGAAAGATACATACAATTCACAACATAAAAAAACAGACACAAGACATGCATCTTCAGAATGCCAATATGAGTCTTGGGTCAAGGATCTAGTTCACCATGCAAATAATGCTGGAGTGCAGACCAGCTGGCCATCGGGTCTACGCATGTGGTGTAGATGGCCAATGGGTGTAGTTTTGATGGTCACACAGAATCTGAAAGCCACAAGTACAGGTAGATGGTTTAATCTAATGAATGTGGAGTGTGGAGTTTGTGTGACGTTCATGCTTCACATATTATCCTATAAAAAATAAAAGTATAAAATTTATACAAGAACACTGAGTCACTATGTATAGGTGATCCTTGCCAAAAATGGCTGGGAACATAATGGAATTCACAGCTATGCAAGGTACTTTCCCAGGGAAAGCACCATTGCAGTGGTCATGTGGTCTTTGGAAAACCCTCCTGCCGTATTCCATATTTGTGCAGGTCACACACAAACAGGCACCTACCATTCGAATTCATGGGCCACTCCCCCACGCACAAGCACACAGCTTACAATAATGTTTACAATAATAAAGGAGCCATGCTAAACAAAGTGATTATCTACCTCCGTATGTGGATTGAGTAATGCGCATTGTAATTCGCTTCCAATAAATGCACATTATGTGTGAATGCTCCCATTCCAAATTCAAAGCGGATTCAATGTGCATTCAATCTGGATTCGAGCATACGTGTGGACACGGCTATTGTGAACACATTCAGTGGATGATGTGGTACAATAAACACTTAAATACACACACACACACACACACACACACACACACACACACACACACACACACACACACACTAAGCAAAGTAGTCTAAGAGGAGTTACAAGGAATTAAGTAACATAATTATCTCCTTTATCATATCTGTACCATGCACCACTAACACGCAACATTGAAGCGGAAACAGTAAAGTCCACTGACCCTCTGATCCATGACAACAGCCATTGTGTAGTGTGACATGTATTGCTTGGGAGCAACCTAGGAGAGGATGGAGTGAGGGTGAATATTGTGTAATATTGGTCAGTTTGAGGTGACCTTCACTACTCATTCAATACATGTTAGGGAGTACTGTGTCCCCAATGAGTAAACTCTCAGAAATGCAACTGCAAGCTTTGGAAAACACACACACACACACACACACACACACACACACACACACACACACACACGTGCACACAACTTTGCTTCTTTTTTGTATTATATAAAGATAGAAATCATGTTGCTACAATCTAAAACCAAAGCCATCTAGGAATCCATCAGTTTCAGTAATCTCCATTAGTCTACTTGACTCCAGTTTTTCGGGCACCATTATTTTGATTGCACAACACACCCTTTTCTTGAATACTATTGCCTCACTATCATTATAGCAGCATATATACGTAGATACTCAAATGAGCATCTATGCTAGCAGCAGCAAACAGCAGACTCAGTGGCTTAGAACCTCAAAGCTATCTCACAACAGCAAACAGAAAAACCCCTCTTGTAAAAGTTGGCAGTAAACTTGTGCAGAACAATGACCATGCATATGTAGGCACATATGTAATTTGTTTGGCAAATTGGACTAACTACGTACTCTTAATCTAATCTGGCTAGCTAGACTGTCCCATGTACGCGCTTAGGTCACATTTTAAGTGACCAAAGTACGTACATGGGACTGTCTAGCTAGCCAGACTACTCCTAATACCCCTCCTTCCTCCCGGACTTGCATGTTACTGTTTATGGCACAAACAGGTTTCTATGGGAACATGACCAACAACAACAACTGACTGATATTCATTCCCTAGGGATTATTATTAATTAGGGGCGGCTACAATTCAAGTTCCTAAATAAACAATATGAATTCATGACAAAGATTGGTGTAAACAATATTCCCTAAAATTCCAAGAAGGCACATTTGCAATTGGATCATGCCACACCCCCACCCCACCCATAGGAAAACAGTGACTCAACAAGATGATGCAACAAGGGGGGAGGGGCAGAGATGAATCAGAACATGCTCATGCAGTTCCACATGTCATGTGTCCTACCATAATTTCTTTCTCCTGTATTGAAGTCTACGCCTGCAAAAAATTACATGGCAGTCCGTCCATGATTTAAAAATGTTAAAAATTGTTCAATTCAAAGATATGAACAAGTTGCACCCTGTGAAAATTAGCCACACATGGTATTGTTCGTATGTATATTATTATCCTTGGGCTCCGAAAAGAAATACAGAACATCGTACATTCTCTGACATACGTACGTACTACACATGCCTACTAGTCAAAATGTACACACCACAGCACACTGTAGACTAAAGGAAGGAGCAGGATGCTAAGTGTTCACCAGGGAATACACACAAGACCTACACAGATGACATAGCTACGTAGTACAGCAATTACCAGCAAAGGTATCAAACCTCTTGTACCTTCTCACATCCTATGCTCACTCTTACAGAAGCACTGACACCCTAAATGCTTGTTAAATTTGTATACATAATTAAAAGCAAAATTAAGCCTTTCAAAGTAAGCACACACACACACACACACACACACACACACAC
>CAUJGJ010000214.1:105000-120000 GCA_963170055.1 Halisarca cf. caerulea | reverse complement strand
GTTCAAACCCATGGTGCGACTTATACAGAGGTGAGACTTATACTCAGTAAAATACGGTAAGTACCCGGTATAGTACATACTCCTTGCTCTTTCTCAACCTCTGGCATGCAGCACTGAAAACAACACTGAGAGAAAACTCTTTTGATAGTCGTCCCTTGATGGTAGTTACTAACCGAGTTCCACTGCATGTGTTTACACCATGTACGCGCACAATGTATGCACGCAGAGAATAAAATGACTGAAATACGTAGATTTTCACATGTCCTAAACACTATCTGTCCCCTTTGGTACAGGAATAGAGTCTGCAGAGCATGCACAACACCATGACGTACCGTTTATGACACCTGATTTGAGCTCCATGCACCGTAGATGATAGCAGCATCAGTCAAGCTCAGTGACTAGTGACGTCACATGATCTTTGCAAGCTAAGCCAATGCGAACACGCTCAGTAGAAGCCTAAATTCTGAGAAGAGAAGATAAAATTATAAATCACAGGTGCTGCGATAAACAGAGGAAAAGATGTACTCACTCGAGCATGGCCGGCCCAAAAGTAGGGGCTAGCAGCTAGACTAGGCCCATGGTTGTATCATAGATACTCAAACCCCCTATGGTTGTATGGTTGTTGCAACCAATAATCCCACTCTGATTTCCAGTTTGTGAAGTAGAACTTAAACTGTAAGTTTGCTTCTGGACATATAAAATGGCCACCGTGGCTCGCCGTGGTTACTCCTGCAATTGGAACTTCGCTGCTTTGACTCATGGGATGCTTTTTCCACAGATAATGTTTGCATTGTGAGCTTTAAAACGATCAATCCTCTATTCAATGTCCCATCCTAACCTAAGAGCTACATTTCATACAACTTATAGCCGTGATGGACTGAGGTAAGCTGTGTTGTACTGATGTGATATATATACGTATATCGGCTTAATTTGCTGTTATTATGGCATGTAATATCCCAAATTACTTCGATTTGTGAAGCTAAGTGACTTGATTTCAATCTTTTTCGTCGGAAAGTACTTCCCTGTCAATAACTGTAAGCCTGTGGCAGAGCCCTGCCTGCATACTGTCCATGGTTAATTTTCCATCGACTCGGCTCCTTCATACGTTTATCTCCCGATGCCAATCTTTGTGAAGAATCTCCACTTGTACAACCTCAACTGTTGGCGATTGATGAGCTTGCTGCTCAGCTGTGTTTCCATGGAAGCTGTAAAACTAGTCACCGCTTCCAATTTGAACTTAAATCCTAATGAATTGACTCAAATGTCTTTAATGTTTTGTATTTGTATTTTCAACTTGTCATTATCTTTCACATGTACTTAATGTATATGCGCAGTAGATCTTCACATTGTCAATTTGTTGTGGACGTTGAGAGAGGAAAACTGTGAGAGGGTGGAAACCATGCTGCCTGGCTGAGTGTTGAGGAGACTTGAGAGAGAGATGGCATTGTGAATGTATAGTTACCCAGTATAGTCATCCCTGGTTGCCTGACACAGTGTGTAGAACTGTCAGATACATAAGTCAAGCCTGCTGAATAGGCTACTTATTTCCATAATATGTACATATGTGTGTGTACATACATTCATAAATATGCATTTAGATTTGTAATTTTATTCATGGAATCATAATATCCATGGTGGAATAAAGAAAAATCAATTTTTCTTGTTGATCTGTTTAATATGTGCGTATGTCTGGATAGCTTGAGTTTCATGACTGAGTGTATGTACGTATTTCTGCATACGTACGTATAGAACATATACATACGTATATGTCAAGTACTCTGCATACGTATGTACATACATATCTACGCACGTATACGTATGTACATTTGTCACTCTCTTGTTTCAGTGCACACGTATGGTCATATGTGTTGTGTTGTTCTCTTGTAATTTGCAATTGTTGAGCACACACATTATGTTGTCCCCCCTACCAGGTGGTACTTTAGGAGGCACTAGAAGAGGAGCTCCTCACGAATGCATCAAATACTCAGGAAGAGTGGACGAGAAGTGAGTGGTCTGTGTGTGTGTGTGTGTGTGTGTGTGTGTGTTCACATGTGTGTGTGTGATTTACTTAATTCTTTTTGTTGCCTCCAGCCGAGAGGCCAGGGATAGGGACAGAGAGCGTGAGAGAGATAGGGATCATGATCGAGATCGAGGACGTGTTAGGAATCAGGATTATGATCAAGAGAGGAGAGGAGAACACTACGACAGGGATCACAGCTACAGAGGGAGGGACTCCAGGCCGGACAGGTACAGGGACAGAGACAGACGGAGGGAGAGAAGCAGGAGTAGAGAGAGGAATGACAGGAGACGATACTAGAACAAGAAGTCATCATTATTAACGTACATGTGTACATGTAGCCTTTTGTAATGCTGACTTGTTATGTATGTGCATAAATGGGATTGTAATAATTATTGTATCACTATCATTATAGAGTGTTCACCGATCTACTTAGCCACATACTATTATTGCTACATATATTATTGGGTAGTTTTTTAATTGTGTGAGGATCATTTGGGTATTTTTCATAGTGCTGGATTTTATTATTATTATATCTTGAGCAATTTTACGAAGTAATAATTATTGCTGTATGTATAACATATGCATATCATACTAGTCTTGAATAAGGTGTATAATTATAAAATCCTGTCAGTGAAAACCACATGCACAAATAATTAATCTCCTCAGGGTCAACATAGCACATGTACATGTGTTGAATTTCTGCAAGCCTATTATCCCAGGCCCATTATAATTATAATTTTGCTACGTACATGCACCACGAACGTCCCTTATGCCATGCACATTTTTAATGTAGGTCTAGGCCTAATTAATGGCCTGTATATTATATTACATATACAACCATACAAATAATTATATTATATATAATAATAATATTCATGTCCAAAAGGGATTGAATTACAACACTGTACAAAAACTACACTCGATCGCACAAGTCACTATAATTATAGAACATTACGTAATCGTATACGTACACAAACTATGTATGCAGCAGTTCAAGGCTTTTAACCATGCAAGACTAGACTAGTTGTAACTTACAAAAATACTGCTTGCAAAAATTAATACAAGATTAATACATGTTTCTAAGTCTTAACCTATTTTAAGTTTCTTGACCTCACAGTCTGTGCGGTTCGGAGATCATGGCCAGTGGTTTGGCAAATGCTCTGTACTGATCGTCAACGTGACGGGCCAGAATTTCATCCAAGTGTTGAGTGACCACTGCAATTGGTCCCTCCTCTTTCCTCAACTTTGAACGGAAAAACGGTGCAAACTGCTCCCCCTGCCCCCTCACCTCTGTCAGGTAGTACGTGCCTTTTGTAGATCGTGCAATGTCAGCTGGCTTGATGTTCGTTCAAATCAACTAAAGAACATACAAAAAATGCTCTAGGGATAGCGCCCCCTTCCTCCGGATTATGATGGATGTTTTCGTCTCGTACCAGCACATTTGAAGCTGTGATGATGCGGAAACGGCAAACTGTGATGTTCCTTTGAAAGAGATAGAAGGTGGCGGACAAGGACAAGTGCAGCCCTTGGACTACTGCTTCCAGTACAGCAGTAATGAGCTCAGAAATGCTTAACCTAGTGACTCCAGCATCTGTTTTGAGGCCCAGGGTATCTTTTACACTTCCGAGGTCTAGCGGTTTCACATCACTTTGAACAACAGGCAATAGCATGTACTGCTGAGCACTGGAACTGGGAGAGTGGAATTCTCTCAAGCGAAAGTCATGAATAAAGAATGGATAGCGCTGAACACAAAACTGGGGGGAGAAGAAGACATATTTACTAATGTATGATGTAGTGTATGTGTGTGTGCGTGTGTGTGTGTGTGTGTGTGTGTGCGTGTGTGTGCGTACGTGCATGCGTGCTTACGTGCGTGTGTGTGTGCGTATGTGTGTGAGCATGTGTAGTCATGGTGCGGCAGCAAAAGTTGGGTGGATCCCTCGGGCTTACATCCGGGATGTAGCCCTGCTACTTCGATGTAGCCCAGGTCAAGGGTCTTGTCAATCTCCTGCCAGCCAAAATCCATTTATGCCTCATTAATTAGTAGTTGTCAATTGTCACATTTGGCAGTGTTTAGCTTCACCATGACACATAATAGTTGTATCCTGCCTTGGTGTGCTACAGCAGCGTAAAGTGCAAATTAATTAGTACTTTATGGCTGCTGTAGCACACCAAGGCAGGATACAACTATTACGTGTGTGTGTGTGTGTGTGTGTGTGTGTATGTGTGTGTGTGTGTGTGTGTGTATGTGTGTGTGTGTGTGTGTGTGTGTGTGTGTGTGTGTGTGTGTGTGTGTGTGTGTGTGTGTGTGTGTGTGTGTGTGTGCACATGCATGCATGCGAGTGTGTGAGCATGTGTGTGTGTGTGCATGTGTGTGTGTGTACAGGTGTGTGTGCATGTGCATGCGTGTACATTGGATCATTACACTATTATTTGTACATGCCAACAGTGTTAATGCACACACATCACAAAGTACTTCTAGTCTCCAGAAATGCACGATATGTCATCCACAATCATGAAACATGCACAGCAACTGTGTGTGCATGTGACCTGTGTAGCACACAACTCACATAGGCCTGAGACCACCTCTGGAGCTTGATGGACAGATATGTCTTCTCCTTAACCCATCCTTCCTGCATAGGAGACAGCAGCTGGCGTGCATTAAGCCATAATATAGTACTCCATCATTACAATAGCTTTAGCAGCATCACTCAAATCACAACTGAAAATTCCAATACCTTGATGACGAGTATGTAAAAGGCATGCAGTACAACCTCTGTTAAAGGCCACTCCTGGATAAAACTTATATAGTGGCTGGTGTCGACAGTTGCAGCTATATTGAGGTACATTACATGCGCTATAGATGGCTACCTTACTAGTACATTGACCATCACAAGAATAAGCTTATATTTAATAGTCTTCTTTGTGCTCACTACACGTAACTCACATATAGATTGTTTAGCCTAGAAACAATCCTTCAACAGTCATGGAAAAGAGTACACATATACATGTATTCATACAAATAGGTAGATAGGTACAGTAGGTACCTATCTATCGAATGTACTATTGCACCCATGAGTACAGTCATTTCCTAAGCTCCTGCCTGGATATCACTTGACATACGTATAGCGTAGCAGTTTCACTCAATAAGCCATGACTATAGATACGCATGTAAATTTGCAATGAATGCAATGACAAATCGTGCTACACATTACCAAATGTGCTATAGAACAAATCAACAAGTATCTATAGTAAAAAACAAATATCTTGAAAGAGAACCATACACAACTGTTTTGAAAACTTTGGCAAAAGTTGAGTTGCACAGCAAACAGTAGACAAAGGATGCAAAATAACATCTAACATTGTGGGGCTGTGCTTGTGTGTGCGCTTGTGTGTGTGTGTGTGTGTGTGTGTGTGTGTGTGTGTGTGTGTGTGTGTGTGTGTGTGTGTGTGCATGTGCATGCGTGCATGTGTCTGTGCGTACGTGTGTGCGTTTGTGTGTGTGTATGTGTGTGTGTGTGTGTGTGTGTGTGTGTGTGTGTGTGTGTGTGTGTGTGTGTGTGTGTGTGTGTGTGTGTGTGTGTGTGTGTGTGTCACTGTGTGTTTGTGTTACACACACACATATAAGGATGACTCTAGAGGCCATTTTGTAAGAGAGGGCAGATCTGACAGAACCTATAACACATACAAATATTATACCTTGCTTGCTTTCACAACTGGTGAATGTCCTTGCATGGACTCCTGGCACTGGAGAATTAGAACTCAAGTGATAAAGCATGATACTTTTTCACATAATAATGAAAGGAGCATACTTTGAACTCATTCAGCAATGATTCGAGATGTTGATTTTCAGCCTTAAGTTTTGCATTCTCCTCAAGCTGTAATATGTAACAAAATACGTATGTGCACTTCTATACTCATGTACATGCACATGTTTGTGTACATGTGTGTACATGCATGCAATGTGTGTTTCCATCCCATGCGGTATCAGACACTGCAGAGACTGGTTACAAGTGTGAGCCTATTGCTATGGTGTGTGGACAAACATGTGTATGGCATGAAATCGTGAGAAAGCAAAAACTCACGAAAGTTGGTTCATCAATAGCATCACTATGTATATCCAGTGGTAGAAATAGCATTTGATCTTCGCTAGGACAAACAGCTGACCCAGTATTATATTGGTAGGACATTTTGAAGATTGGTCAGCCATTTCTGACCATCACTGATTATGTATGTATGTACATGT
The DNA here is from genome assembly GCA_963170055.1 of Halisarca cf. caerulea. Lineage (NCBI taxonomy): Eukaryota > Metazoa > Porifera > Demospongiae > Chondrillida > Halisarcidae > Halisarca > Halisarca cf. caerulea. Next base: position 113,737 of record CAUJGJ010000214.1, on the reverse strand, counting down.
GTACATGTGTACATGTGTACATATATAATACAAAGGAATTTTTAGCACCGAACTTTGAGATTGGCAAACCAATTGGCACTCAACTGTAATAGCCAATAACAGGAACCCAGTTCTCAGTTTTAGTAGTCAGCCAAATGGCTGACCCAACTCAATTTTGGTAAGCCATATTCATATTTTGTCTGGAAAATGGCAGATGGCAGGCAGCTATTTCTAGCTCTGCATATCTAAGGTTTCGAGCCTTTTCTAGCTAGTACTAATACTCTTCACACACACACACACACACACACACACACACACACACACACACACACACACACACACACACACACACACACACACACACACACACACACACACACACACACACACACACACACACACACACACACACCACACACACCACACACACACACACACACACACACACACACACACACACACACACACACACACACACACACACACACACACACACACACACACACACACACACACACACACACCACACACACACACACACACACACACACACACACACACACACACACACACACACACACACAAACAGAGACATACCACAAAATATGTGTATTAGAAACGGAAACCTTAAAGGCAGTAATTATATAATCATACACAGAGCATTTATATGTGCCAATGTAACTGTTACTATCATTGTGGGGGTGAGCCTGAGGCATAAAGATGATCAACGAGCAGCCCACTGCTTCATGATACATAACTTCTAAGGATGGCTGCCCACTGTGGCCTTGGGTGGTTGTACACACACATGTGGAGGATTGCATGGGGCAGAGGTTTGGCACAGGAATGACTAAGCTTAGAAACAATTGAACATGTGAAGTGTAGCTGTGCGTTGCATAATAAATGTGTTCATGTGTGCCTTTGTTACTTGCCTCATCGGTGACAGCCCTGTGGCTAATCGATGCTGTGTTCAGTCTCATGTTGTTTCATCGATTTACAATTGCACACCAGAAATTCCATTGTATCCCTACGTACCTGGGTATGGTGTCCCCCCCCCCTAAGCAGAAAGGTTCCCCCTTGAAAAAAAAAATATGCAGGCTTCATTCTTGTGAATAAACACTGTCATGAATAGACTATGAATCATTTAAAAAGGGTAGAATTTGCCAAATGCTTATATCATTTAGGTATCTACGGTTTATATCTTGTAATCTTGAGTCCATTGGTAAGTATGTTTACTTAGCAATTACATTGAATACGTATATCAACATTTAGGAGTTCCATATAACTAATGTTATTACACATGGATTACTACTGAGCTTTGCTCCATGTATAAGCATTCATGCTTGGATTTATTTATGTATAGGTACTTGTGCATGTTTGCACATGTGCAGGGTTTCTTTCAGAGGGAGGGAGGGGGGTACAGGGGGTATCTCTCCCTTGCAATTTTATCCTAGCTACGTATAACACACATGCACAATTGCAACAGACTGATCTGTGTACTGTCTTCAGAAGCAGCTTGAATGGCATAAAACAGCCTCATTTATCACCTTCTGAGGCATAAAAACTGAAATTTCCCTGGATGAGCATACCTCGAGACACCCTAGTTTTGACCACTATCATTCCACATACATATCTGTCCCCCATTACATCACTATACTTAGCCATTGCCCCCTCTTCATCATTATTCTGCTAGAAAACCTGATGTGCATGCTGCATGCATGAGTGGGGGTTTTAATATCATTGAATACACATGCTTGTGCTGTGCAACATGTGCATGTGTACATATGTACGTACATACGTATAAACAAATGTGTAGGTTCCCCCCAAGAATTTGACCCCAGATAAAACTCTGCCAGTCATGAAATTATCTAGCACTAACATAGTAGGAACTGGTCCATTAGTAAACAACATAAATAAAAATTAAAATAAAGTTGTCAATTCATGTAATATGTACATACGTACATCCTGCAAAATTAACAACCATGTGGTAGCCATTTTAAACCTCTGCAATCACAGCATGTTCTTGCCCACCCCCCCCCCCCCACACATACACATCAGAGATGAACATCTGTACATCTTAAACACATGCACACTAGCACTGTAGCCCTCAAGCAAACAGCAGGACAAACTATCCATGAACTGCGGCATTGCATGTATTTCAGCTGGTACGTACACGTACACACAATACCTAGTACTGAGTCGCACATACAAATCCCAACACACTCAGGTACACAAATGTACACATCTATGAATGCAATATACACATTCATGTAAAATACACATTGATACATACAAACCAGAATTACAGTCAAACTTGGTAAGTACTTGGGATAGTACATGTCTACTACTGGATAGTAAGTACTCATTGCTCTGTCCCTACCTCATGTACAGTACTGAAAACAACACAGGTATAGTAAATACTTTTTGGGCCGCCAGAAGGCGGCCCTATATTGTTTTTACCTTCACTGGAAGTGTCCGGAATGTCCAGAACGATGTCAATATAATATGTCAACAACATGGCGGACGCGAAGTCGGTACAAATCTTTCGGCTATGTTTCGGTGAAATTCATTTGTTTGCTCCTGATTTTATCAGCGAAGGGTCTTTTAGACCGGAAGAATTCTTCGAAATATTATTTTAGTCAATAACGCTGATTTCCAAGTGATTCGAGTTTCCAGGGCCGTAGTTTATTAAACTCGAATCGCTTGTTAGTCATCTCTTGACGGTACTCACTACCCAAGTTCCATGCACTGCATGTGTGCACACCATCATGACATGTACGTACACAATGTGTGCACACCATCATGACATGTACGTACACAATGTGTGCACACCATCATGGCATGTACGTACACAATGTGTGCACACCATCATGGCATGCATGTACACAATGTGTGCACACCATCATGGCATGTACGTACATACACAATGTGTGCACACCATCATGGCATGTATGTGAGTGTGTGTGTGTGTGTGTGTGTGTGTGTGTGTGTGTGTGTGTGTGTGTGTATGTGTGTGTGTGTGTGTGTGTGTGTGTGTGTGTGTGTGTGTGTGTGTGTGTGTGTGTGTGTGTGTGTGTGTGTGTGTGTGTGTGTGTGTGTGTGTGTGTGCATGTATGCATACATGTACGTGTTGCTCACAAAATTTGAAGGTACGTACATGTGTGCCTTGTGTATGTAATTTGGGTGCACATGTATGCACGCACATATGTGTACAGGTGTGTTCATACACAAGTAAACACATACGTATGAGTGGATACATGAGTGAACTCCTTTAAAAATACCACAATTAAATTTGTTTTGAAATCTTTAGCAGATTAAGGAGTGTGTGAAATCAATGTACACTATTTTCAGCTAATCATAGTACAACAATATTGGTGGATACAAGGGTTTGGGGATACTGTGGTGGCATATACCATATGCGCTTTACTTTTCATGGGGTGAAACTTTCATAAATCATGGATTTTAGCAATTTTCACATTTTTTATATTCGTGGGTGGCCATCGCACAAGAGCTGAATCTGAATTTTCCTGCAAGTGTGCCTTCAATACATGAAAAACGTGAATATAAAACCACAAGAATATTACAGTAACTGTAACAGTGTATACAGTAAACAAGAGTTCATTGTACATACAATATACAGTATGTACACAAGCTGGCAGCAGCCCCCTGTCTACAACAACCACACAATTTAACTGTGTACAGAAACTTCTTTTACACAGTAAACATCAGATTCTGTGGATCTACTCTAAAAGGTATTGTTCAACATGTATGGGTGGCATTTTAATTGCTTTCCCTACATTATAGAGCTCTACCATACAGTCAGACCTCACTTATCCACACACATCTGTTCTGGATGAAAGTGAAGATAAAGTGAGGGAACTGGATAAATTAGGGAGCTGTAGAATAGTATATAGTAGGTTTATTGTGGATCTTTTCAATAAAACCTACTGTGGAAGCTGAGGGAACTGGATATCTGACTCGGAGGTGCAGATAAGTGAGGTCTCAATGTGTTCCGTGCATAATTATCATTCATCAGGACCTCCCAGAAGACAGGGAGACTATAATATATATAATAAGTATAGTGAATAGGATGTCAGACCGGCCACCAATAACAACTTACTGATATTCATTGCAGACTGCCAATGAATATAATATAAATTATACAACTTGTGTAGTACAGCTGTCTTATACTTACAGTGTGTATTCAATTATGGTTGCAGTGTCATCCTACGTATGTAAGCCCAGTCCATCCCTCATCCAAAAAAGGCCACATGTGTGACTGATTCAGCCACACACCCGCCCCAACAGTGACTCAGCAGGATGATGCAACAACAGGAAAGGGCAGAGATGAATATCATTACAGCCAATCTGCATAATAATAATTATTATTATGCTCAGTTACACATCTGCATGATTTCCCAGTATCCATTTCATATTGTATGTACGTGTACATAATGTATAAAAAGAAATACATGCAAACAGAGCATCATACATTCTCTGGCAGAGTATACATATAATATTATATATCAACAAAATGTGCACACCTCATTACACTGTAGACAAAAGCAAGGATCAGATTCAACTTGAGGCTACATATATCTTTCCCCAGAAAACACTGGGCCTGCCCACTCATACGGTTAGTACAGCCTTGGCCGTACCACTTTTGTCCATTGCTTCATCAATTTAAATTTAGTAAGAGCAAGTTCAATAATAAAAGCAATGGTATCAACCATATTCTGTCATATCATGTGCATTACCAATCACATTAAGAGTAGTAGCTTATGCACACACTATCTCATCTCATCTTATGAGGTACAGTCTCCATACTAAAGTATGCCAAGAGTCACTCTGTAATCTGACAGCCTCCTAATCCGACACTGTTTTCAGGTCCCATTAAGTGTCAGGTTAGAGAGGTTCCATGTTATGCTATGCCAAGGGGGTCAACTGGTCACAGAAGAGGGAGTGGAGAGTAAATACTCCTGCTTTAAGAAATCCTGACATTCCTGACAGCAGACCAGCATTTATTGTAGACTGTGTTGATCATGTTCAGAATACTTGCATGCCTTGAAATAATATTCCAACAGTAACAATTCAGAGGGATTAAGGGATTGGTGAGGGTGGTCTTGAGAAAATTTTCAAAATTATAGCATAAAAGCTTGTTTTTCATCCAATTCCCTATAAATCCTGCCTTTCGGGAATACTCAGTTTACATGTTGAGATACAAGTTTAGGGAGGCAGCAGATTTGCAAGGGGAGGCAGCAGATCTCCAAAGGGGGGCAAATGCACCCACCCGCCCCCCACCCCCACCCCTGAATGCAACCCGGCTAGCTGTGCGTATTATGTACTATTGCATGTCATTGTACCAATGTAACACTTATTATCCTACGTAGTAAGAGTTCAGAGCCTTATGAACATGAGTTGTACAACTAGCACTCTATATCCAGCCACATCCACAACACCAATCCTACTACTTTCCTACTTATGTACACACCAACAATAACAATAACACCACAAGTAGAATGACAAGGCAGTTTCAAGGTGATTACCTATAGAATGACAGGGCAAATACAAGGGAAATTCCTCAGGACAGTCCCCACCTAATGATACAGGTCAACAGTTTAGTGGTAACATTACACCACCTCACACCTCACAGGACTGTTGTTATGGCTTCTAGGATTCCAAGGGTGCACTGATACATAATCAATGTTACTAATGTTGTCACCTCTAACACCACAGGTACATACATGAATTGACAATAAAGTGGCTGTATGGAATCAATATAAGATAGCCTTCATGTCTGTGGTTCCACAAACGTATTTGTCTTGTTTTGCTCACATACGTAGGTGTACAGCAAATATCTGTGTGTGTGTGTGTGTGTGTGTGTGTTGTGTGCGTGTGTGGGTGTGGGTGTGGGTGTGTGGGTGTATGTGTATGCGTATGTGTGTGTGTGTGTGTGTGTGTGTGTGTGTGTGTGTGTGTGTGTGTGTGTGTGTGTGTGCGTGTGTGTGCACATTCATGTGTGTGAAATAGACCAACACATTATACAATTGGGTTAGGAAAGGATATCAACACTATCAGGTAGTCTTTCTAGCTAGCAAGTTTCAAAAACTATGGTGACAGGTTGTAAAAGATTTAGTGGAACTCAAACTGGGAATGTATCCCCGTATAAAAATGTACCATATGAGTGCTAACTTTTTGTGACTTCCTGGAATGGGTTTGGAATCATGTAAATCTATTCATATGAATACTCAGTTACTCTGTCATGTAATTATCTAGCGCATAGTAGGAACTGACCCTTGGCAAGCAATACCGTATACGCATTAATTTTCGCGTGGTTTAATATTCGCAGTATTCGCGGATTGGAAGCCATCAGTGAAAGTTTAAACCACGAAAATTTAGATCTTGTGCAATGGCAAAACATGGCCGTTCGCGAATATTAAAACGCGAAAATCGCAAAAAGACAAAATCCGTGAAATATACACCCCGCGAAAATTAAAGTGCATACGGTATACGCATGGTAAATACAAATTACAGTGGAACACTGATATATGCAGGAAAGTGAAAATTCTCACACATGTTTTGCTATATAAGAATTTTGATACAGCCAGCACTGTGTTCTATAACCATAAATTACACTGATATTGACCTAAGGGTTGTTATAGCCGGAAGTGTGCTATTACAGTGTTTGCTATAAGTGTATCCTCTGTACAATGAAGTTGTTGATTCACAAAAAATGTACATCCCACAAAATTGGAGACCATGTGGTAGCCATATTAAATCTCTGTAAGCACAGCATGTTCTTGCCACCCCCCCCCCCCCCGCACACACACACAAAACACACATCAGACATTATAACATACATACATTCTTGAATACATGTGCACTCTAGCATTACAGACCTCAAGTACACAACAGGACAAACTATCCACAAACTGCTACATTGTGTTACAGCTGGCACTGTATGTGCACAGGTACACACTACATAGTGCCGTGTGTACATGCAAATATCAATGCGCACAAGAACACAAAACATATACCTCTACAGTGGACCCCTCTTAAGACAAACTCTCTCATTGTGAATTTCTCTTATGAGATATGTTTCAAGTCCAGGGGTAGAAATCAGTATGGATTTATCTTTGTTAAGATGAAATTCTCTTATTCTTGAATTTCATCTTAAGCGGTTTCCACTAAATGTAAAATGCACATTGGTACATACAAACCATCATTACAGTCAAACTTGGTTAGTAAGTACCTGGGGTAGTACAAACATATTCCTGGACAGTAAGTACTCCTCACTGCCTCCCTACCTCATGTACGGTACTGATATCAACAAGTAGTTTTTAGTCGGCCCTTGACAGTACTCGCTACCCAAGTTCCACTGCATGTGTGCACACCATGTACACACATAACGCGCTGAGTGTGCATGTGTAAGTACGTATAAACAGATGTATAGGTTCCCCCAAAATATTTGACCCCGGATAAAACCCTGACAGTCATGAAATTATCTAGCACTAACATAGTAGGGACTGGTCCATTAGTAAACAACATAAATATAAATTAAACTAAAGTTGTTGATTCATGAAATATGTACATACGTACGTACATCATGCAAGATTAATGACCATGTGGTAGCCATTTGAAACCTCTGCAATCACAGCATGTTCTTGCCCCCCCCCCCCCCCACACACACACATCAGAGATAAATGTCCATACATTTTGAACACATGCACACTAGCATTGTAGCCCTCATGCAAACAAGAGGACAAACTATCCATGAACTGCAGCATTGCATATATTTCAGCTGGTACGTACACATGCACACAATGCCTAGTACTGACTCGCACATACAAATCACAACGCACTCAGGTACACAAATGTACACATCTATGAATGCAATATACACATATCCAATAGTATGTAAAATACACATCGATACATACAAACCAGAATTACAGTCAAACTTGGTAAGTACTTGGGATAGTACATGTCTACTACTGGATAGTAAGTACTCATTACCCTGTCCCTACCTCTTGTACGGTACTGATAACAACAAGTAGTTTTAAGTCATCTCTTGACGGTACTCGCTACCCAGTTCCACTACATGTGTTCGCACCATCATGGCATGTACATACATGATGTGTGCATGCAGACAATAAAGTGACTGAATTATGGAGGGATATTCACAAGTGCTAAACACTGTCTGTCATCTGTGGTACATGAATAGAGTCTGCAGAACATGCACAACATGATGACATACTGCGTTGGACACCTGATTTGAGCTCCACTTCAGTTGAGTACAGTTGATCAGTCAAGCTCGGGGGCTAGTGACATCATGTGTTCTTTGCAAGGTGAGGGGACGATAGCAGGCTCAAGGTGCTTGTACAGGACCTTAGAAGAGAACAGAGAAAATACAGTTCGAAAGTACCATAACTGAATTAGCACACATACAGCATGTAACACACATAGCAAGACTCAACTGAGTGGTTACGGCGTAAACAAAGGAAGGATTCAGAAGATATTTGCAATTGCTGGAGTATGGCTAGGAGGACATTTTGCAACAATAATCCCACTCTGATTTCAAGTTTGTAAAGTAGAACTTAAACTGTAGGTTTGCTTCTGGATGTATAAAATGGCCGCCATCTAGAGTAATGCAACATAATTCGGTCACATCAGAATTCGGGCGCCCATTTCTCCACGACCGCTAGGCGCAAGTCAATGAATCTGGTACCAGAAGATTCCTCTTCATAAACTATATTTGCTG
>CAUJGJ010000214.1:95000-97500 GCA_963170055.1 Halisarca cf. caerulea | reverse complement strand
CATGCATACAAACATGTGCTATATGCATGCACGCATGCACACACACACGCACACACATACAAACATGTGTTATATGCATGCACACACACACACACACACACACACACACACACACACACACACACACACACACACACACACACACACACATACACACACACACATACACACACATTCACACAGAAACATATAAGCACAAACACACACAGATACATCAATTTTGTCACGCATACAAACTACATGTTCCCAAAATAAGATTATAACAACTGAGAGGATTCTTCTATTCGTATTTCGCGGCATAATTTACGTAGCCTTCGACAGGAAATCAGTATACTCACAACAGATACCATTGCGCACAAGAATGGCTCTTGGCATATCGTTATTATCACCTATGCCGCTTTTGATTTCCATGCAAAAATCATTCCGCTATATAGATAAGGTCACTCACCAGGTATATTGAGGAGCATTAGCCACAGTCACAAAGCACTCGCATCCTTTTCCTAGGAGGAGTTAGCGGAAAACTGTTTCGAAGGTAAAAGTCATATTCTAGTCAGGATTCGTCCGTACAACTAATATGGCGGTTCGTAGGCTTATGTGGGCTATTTTCGAAATTTCTCCATTTCGCACGTAAGAGTAAGAAGAAGCCCTCAGGGTCTCTTTCTAGACACAACAGTGAGCTATCGTGAAGATTCGCCCGCAATCACTCGAAGCGCGTGTCAGTGAACCGTGAACAAAAAATCGGCCTATCTTTATTATAATAAGATTGAAGTCTTGGACAATAAACACACAGTACGCACCCTTGGCTTCATGCATACTAGAAAGATGCAAGTGCATCACAAGGACAAGCATGGCTTCTTAGACTAGTGTGGCTATAGAATGGTTCAAGACAGCCAATGCAATGCTAGCATGTTAGGTGGCAATTCGCTAACTCGAAATGTTCGTTCTGTTTCACTGGTCCAGCATAACTGATTGCTTCGTCCTATGTAGATGTGCGCTTGACAAGTGGCCATTGATACAATCATGCAAATAGCTGACGGAACAACCCACTAAGCTTGCTGGTTGATCAATATATACCCACCGCCACATACATACCATATGGCCAAGACCCTGTACTACACATTTTAAAATTATATCACGGGCTCATTACACTTGCTCTAATTATAGTCTAAGAGTAAGTGATGCACGATATAATTGTGTTGAAACATGAATGATGGTGTGTAAGCGCACCTGTATTATAAGCTGTACTATATAAAGAGGCGGAAAGTAAGGTGGACACTGCATGCCAATAATATTTGTAAATGCATATCCAGATTTTCTTTGTACATGACAAATAAACAAAGGAATCGAAACCATAGAATGTTACTATATTATCAACAATTCCAATTTAAGTTTCCCATCTTTAATTCTTGGTAACTCATTTAATACTAAAAAATAATTATACAGTGCATTGATTCAGAGGAAGCTTTATTCCAAATAGTTTGTGTTACAGTATAACATAGCCAGCGTTTCCCCCAGGATGAAATTGTAACAGGGCGGGTATTGTTAATCTAGCATTGATGCCCTAATCTATGATGTCATAAAAAATGGCAGAAAAGCCGGCGAGATACTGAATAGCTTGTGGAAAGCTTCAAACACAGAAAAGTTTCTGATAAGTAGAATAAAAAGGCAATAATCATTGAATACTGTGAAATTCATTGATTTAAAACAGCTATGCACTAGAAACGATCAGTGGGAAATGCTAAATGGAGAACTGTAGCTCTACATTATTATGTAAAAATTACTTTCAGAAAAGCAAACAGGGCAGGGGCACCCTGTTCCAGGTATACTGGGGGAAACACTGTATTGCAATGAAAATATGAGCAGCTTTGATCCAGTATACCCACACTAAGCCCATTCTCAAAGATTGAGAAGAAATCGAACGCATGCAGTATTTGGGTGACTTTCTAATGACTGCCTTACTGAATTCACACTTTATTCCCAATCAGCTATCCCCCTGTATGACAAATGTCATGCTAAATAGTCATGCATTCCTTAAACCACATAAAGGTCTCAACTGCTTGATTCACACAGCATAACCTACCTGTGCAGTAGTGCATGTTCATAGGTTCATGTATACCTAGCTGCCCACACACATGCACACATGTATACATGCACACACACACACACATGTACACAAACGTACACACACACACGCACGCATGCATGCATGCACGCACGCACGCATGCATGCACGCACGCATGCACGCACGCACGCTCGCACGCACGCACACACACACACACACACACACACACACACACACACACACACACACACACACATGGACACACACACACACACACACACACGCACACAAGCAGAGACACACACGCATACACAGACACACACTGCACACACACACACACACACACACACACACACACACACACACACACACACACACACACACACACACACACACACATACACAGACACAGACACACACACACACACACACAAAGA
>CAUJGJ010000214.1:0-90000 GCA_963170055.1 Halisarca cf. caerulea | reverse complement strand
ACAAAAGGAGCATGCTGTGTAAAACTTGACTAGATCTAGAGTATTTGCCTCAAAAACCGAAGATAATAATGGCCTTGCTTTAATTGTATTGTAACTTCCGTTAACTTCTGTCTCGTGATATCATGTGACTTTGGCCTTGAGAAGAGCCTTCTTCAAGGGGCAAATTTCTTCGTTAAATGCGGAGATCTAGATGGTGGTCCATAACTGCAGGAATTTGAGGAGTGATTTCGAAGAGGTAAAGCTAAATTTTCACCGCGTATACTTTTGATTGCTTGTTCCATTCAAGTTATGTCTCACTATTTCTTGTCTTGGCCTGGCTTGAAAACCACAAAATGCTGCACATAACAGCCAAGGAATAGAATTTCAAATGTATACGCGGTGAAAATTTAGATATTATTCTTAAGATTATTTTGAACCCACTTTAAGGTTTAAAAGCCACCATCTAGATTTCCGCCTTTTCCACTGAAACTGTTTTCGAACATTGTGGCAAACGTTCAATAATAATACCGAATAGAATATAGCAAGAAAAGAGGTATTGCTACAAAGTAGGAATGTTAGAAATAGTATGTATGACGTTTTTGTTATGTGTGATTGACCTCATGTTTGACCTTTATTGTGATGGTGTGATTTCATTGGTCACTCTGAACTGTTGGTAGTCTTGCTTGTTGCCATGGTGATCTGCTTGTCTATTTAAGAACTTCTGAGTGTCTTCATGCTTGGTCTTGCAATGAGATTTGACTAATGTTGATAAGTGTCGTGTTGGCTGGAGCTCAGATATAACAGAATTGGCGACGAGGATTTCAAAGAACCTCTGTAAGAATGTCTCATCACTCATTTGGAGAGTTTAACGAAGACAAAGAGGAATGGCTGTCTTATACAGAGAGGCTACAAGAGTACTTCACTGCAAACGAGGTTGAAGGAGACGAGAAGAAGCGGGCTGTACTGCTAAGTGCCTGTGGTGCAACCACCTATCAACTCATTAGGAACCTAACAGCTCCAGCTAAGCCATCCAGCAAGACTTTCAAAAATCTAGTAGAGTTAGTACAACAACACAAGAGCCCAAAGCCATCAGTGATTGTTCAGCGATATTCTTTTCACACACGCCAGCAGAAGGAGGGAGAGTCCATAGCTGACTTTGTGGCAGACTTGCGGAAAATCTCTGATCACTGCAACTTTGGAGCTACCTTAACAGAAATGTTGAGGGATCGCTTAGTCTGTGGGATACGCAATACAGCATTACAAAGACGTTTGCTGGCTGAAGAGGACCTAACCTTCGACAGAGCCTTTTCTATGTGTCAAGCGTTTGCAGCAGCTGAACGGGATACACGGGATATCCAATCGAGCCAGAAGAAAAGTACCTCTAGTGTTCTCACAGTGAAGAAAGCGGTAGATACTAATGCAACTCAGCAAAGGTCAACACATCTTTGCTACAGGTGTCTAGGAAAACATTTTCCCAGAGAGTGTCCTTTCAAACAAGCCACATGTCATCACTGTTCCAAGCGTGGCCACATACAGAAAGCTTGCTTTGCCAAGAATGAGTCAAAGAAAACCCCAGGGTATGTGAAAAGGAAGGCAAGACCAGTACACGCGGTGGAAGGTGATACTGTTGATCATATAGCTTGTGATGAATGTTCTCACCCTGACACTTACACATTGTTTCATGTTTCTGACTCAAACAGAAGTCCAATTATTGTCTCTATGCTAGTCCAGGGTATAGAGATTCCTATGGAAGTAGACACTGGTGCAGCTGTCTCACTCATCAGTGAAGCCACATACAAGAAGCTCCTGAAGGAGACCAAGCCACAGCTTCAGCCAACTAATGTCATCCTGAAGACCTATACAGGACAAAGTATTGAAGCCTTGGGACAGCTGTCCATTGATGTCCAATATGGAAGTCAAAAAGCTGACAACATCAGGTTACGTGTCATTAAAGGAGATGGCCCAAGCTTGTTGGGTCGTGACTGGTTGTCTATGTTCAGGTTGAACTGGAAACAGCTTTGCCTAGTGAAGTCCATCACACCCAATCTGGATAGCATCCTTGAGGCTCATGCTGGGATGTTTCGTGATGAACTAGGTAAGCTCAACAACCAGGAGGTAGACATTGTCGTCCAACCGGACTCCACTCCAATCTTTTGTCGTTCTCGACCGGTACCCCATTCCTTACGGGCTAAAGTTGAGGAAGAGTTGTTACGCCTTGAGAATGAGGGAGTGATTCAACGTGTGGAACGTGCAGATTGGGCAGCACCAATTGTTCCTGTGGTCAAGCCTGACAAAAGTGTACGCATATGTGGGGACTATCGCATGACTGTCAACAAAGTTGCCAAACTTGACTCCTATCCACTGCCCCGGATTGAAGATATCTTCACATCTTTAGCCGGAGGGAAGCATTTTTCGAAACTAGATGTTGCCCATGCTTATCTCCAGTTACCACTGAAAGACTCTTGCAAGCAGTATACAACCATCAATACGCACAAGGGGCTTTTCCAGTATCTAAGGTTACCATTTGGAGTGTCTGCTGCACCATCAATCTTTCAAAGGACAATGGAGACCCTGCTAGCTGGTATTCCACATGTTTCGGTGTATATTGACGACATCCTTGTGACAGGTACATCGGATGAGGAACACCTACAGACACTGGAACAAGTTCTGACCAGATTGGAAAGTTGTGGAATGAGGTTAAAGAAGAGTAAGTGTGTTTTCTTTGCACCCTCTGTTAAGTATCTTGGTCATTCCATTACTGTAGAAGGTCTTGCTCCCACTGATGAGAAGGTTCAGGCTGTGAAGGAAGCTCCTGCTCCGCAGAATGTTGGTCAACTCCGATCCTTCTTGGGAATGATCTCCTACTACAACAAGTTTCTGCCTAACCTAGCTTCTCAACTAGCTCCTCTACATAAGCTGCTAGAGAAGAACAGGAAGTGGGAGTGGACAACTGCCCAGGAAGAAGCATTTCAAACAGCAAAATCGAATCTTACTTCCGAGTGCTTACTTGTTCACTATGATCCTCTCAAGGAGCTAGTTCTTGAATGCGATGCCTCGCCTTATGGCCTCGGCGCAGTCTTGTCACATCCAGGAAGTGGTGGACAACTTCAGCCTATAGCCTATGCCAGCAGATCATTGGCTGCAGCAGAACGGAACTACTCACAGCTTAAGAGGGAAGGCCTGGCCATTGTGTGGGGTGTGAAGAAATTCCATCAGTATCTGTATGGGAGGAAGTTTGTTATTTATTCTGATCACAAACCCCTACAGAGCATTCTCAATCCGTCACGCCATATTTCCACAATGGCATCAGCTCGCACTCAGCGCTGGGCTTTAACCCTAAGTGCATATGATTATTCTTTGAAGTATAAGTCTTGTTCCAATCTTGCTAATGCAGATTCCTTGAGTCGGTTACCGCTGCCATTAGTACCGGATGATGTGCCTATGACCGGAGAAGCACTGTACCTTGTGGATCTGCTGGATAATTCCCCTATCACCTCTACATCAATCAGGATGTGGACGGAGAAGGACCCCACCTTGTCTAAGGTATCAACCTACGTACTCCAAGGATGGCCGTCCACTGTTGATGATGCTCTGAGAGTCTACCATCATCGAAGAAATGAGCTTTCAGTGGAAGATCGTTGCTTGCTGTGGGGAAGCCGGGTTGTTGTTCCAGAGAGAGGAAGAAGGATGGTTCTCCAGCTCCTACATGAAGGTCATCCAGGAATAACTAGGATAAAGAGTCTCGCTAGGAGTGTTGTTTGGTGGCCCGGGATTGATTCAGCTATCGAGGAAGCTGTGAAGACTTGCTTATCATGTCAGGAAAATGCAAAGTCACCACCTCCAGCATCCATCCATCCATGGGAGTGGCCGAGCCAACCGTGGTCAAGGATCCATATAGACTATGCTGGACCCTTCCTTGGAAAGATGTTCTTGGTAGTTGTGGATGCTCATTCCAAATGGATTGAAGTTGTGTCAGTACCATCTGCAACATCCTCCAACACTATCAAGCAGCTTCGAGCAATGTTTGCAAGATATGGTCTACCACAACAAATTGTATCTGACAATGGTACATCATTTACCAGTGCAGAATTCCACGAATTTGTGAAGAAGAATGGTATTCACCACCGTACAATCGCTCCATATCATCCATCATCAAATGGTCTGGCTGAAAGAGCCGTTCAATCATTCAAGCGGGGC
The DNA here is from genome assembly GCA_963170055.1 of Halisarca cf. caerulea. Taxonomy (NCBI): domain Eukaryota; kingdom Metazoa; phylum Porifera; class Demospongiae; order Chondrillida; family Halisarcidae; genus Halisarca; species Halisarca cf. caerulea. Next base: position 85,824 of record CAUJGJ010000214.1, on the reverse strand, counting down.
CTGAAGAAAGATGATAGCGAAGCAGATGTCGAGACCAAGCTGGCGAGGTTCTTGTTTCATCATCGCAGCACACCGACTGCTACAGGGATATCCCCTTCAGAACTATTCCTTAAAAGACGAATAAGAACCCAGCTGGAATTATTGCGACCAGATTTGCAAGAACGCATCAGGCACCAGCAGCAGAAAACAGTTGATCGCTACAAAGCTCATTCACCACCGTTTGAAGTTGATGATCCAATCTTTGTGAGAAACTACTCATCAGGACCGAGGTGGATTCCTGCCCGTATTGTGTCTGTCAGTGGATCCAGTAACTTTGATGTAGAGAGTGAAGATGGTCGAATCCTTCACAGGCATCTAGACCAGATTCGAAGACGATGTACATCGAGCCACAATGTGATTGATGATGACTGCCTGCCAAATCCACCAAGTCCACGGAGTCCACCACCACTAAGACGATCGACTAGAACCAGACATCCTCCATCCAGATATCAGCCATCATGGAACTAAAGCGGGAAGAAGTGTTATGTGTGATTGACCTCATGTTTGACCTTTATTGTGATGGTGTGATTTCATTGGTCACTCTGAACTGTTGGTAGTCTTGCTTGTTGCCATGGTGATCTGCTTGTCTATTTAAGAACTTCTGAGTGTCTTCATGCTTGGTCTTGCAATGAGATTTGACTAATGGTGATAAGTGTCGTGTTGGCTGGAGCTCAGATATAACAGTTTTATACACTTTTTATAAAGTATCTACGAAGAAAATAAGGGTGCAATTACGGTCATGATCGTAGTGGCGGCCATTCTGACTTTGTCATAAAATCTGCCATAACATACCTGCGCATGTGTGTGTGTGTGTGTGTGTGTGTGTGTGTGTGTGTGTGTGTGCACATGCGTGTGTTTGTGTGTGCGTGTGTGGAGCAAGTGTGTGTGTATGGGTGGGTGTGTATACATGTGTGTTTGTGTGTGTGTGTGTACATGTGTGTGTGCATGTGTGTGTGAGAGAGAAAGAGTGCACGTAATAAAAGTAGCTCCGATGCAGTTTTGAATGTAACTACTATACCCGTGGCATAAGAATTGCACCCGCGTGACCAACTAGGGGAAAGGGTGGTCAAAGACTGAACATTGGCCTATGCAACAATTGTTACAGCATAGCACTAGCTTACTATGAGCTCGCTCTTGATATAGAAATTTTACACCCAACTCAATATTAAATTCAGGAACACTTGATATAACCTCTTCACCTGATATAAGGTTGCACCCGCCACCCGAACTAGGGCTGAAGGCAGCCAAAGGCTGCCTTCTCCCCTATTATGTGTAATATGCACATGTGTATAATATATGAGTGTATATCTAATATGTGCATATGTACACATGAAGACCTTATTGTACATGAACATTTAAACTGTAAAAAAGTATGTAGACATTTCACAAAGGCACTGAAACAAGGTAGGAATGTTTGCTGCATGGAGCTAGATAGGCATATTAGGACTATATGGGCATAATATTATATATAGGGCTAGACAAGTGTGGGGCCAGACTGGTATATAGGGATACAGATATTAGGCATAGGGCTCGCTAGCTGGGCATATGTCTGCACTGGCATAGGGCTAGACAGTGTATACCAGGTGAAGTGAACAATTTACTTCATCCTATCACTTATTCATATCTATAGTGCAATATATCTATCATATATCATCTGCTATCACCATAGTAGTATGCACTGGTATGCATAAGCAGGTATAACACTTATATCTTTAAGTTATATACAGTTACTGTAGTCTAAGTAATGCAGATATTTATTTATACCTGTATAAAAAGAATATATATTCCTTCCACACTCAATACTAACAAATGTAAACGGTTCAACAGTATTCATTCAAATCCATGCATACCTCCTTTTCCACACATTTCTTCCTTTGAACAGCTAGAATTCTATTATTTTCCTGAATTAATTCTTGTGTCCTTTTCTTCATAGATACTCTCGAAGCTTCCAACCATGCACGCAGATTCTTTTGCTCATTCCTTGCTTGAAGCATAAAATTCTATAATGATTAAAACATTAATGGTCACTGTGATATTTTACAAGCTAGAGCAGTGCTGTATAAATATGAAGCGGATTGCGGGAATTTGCACACTGCACCCAGTCCAACCAAACTCCAGCTGTCTAGTGCATGTCCATTTAGCACTATGCCCACCTACGCAGGTATGTTATGGCAGATTTTGCCATAAAACAAAATGGCTGCCGTTTCCGAACGCTTCAAATTAAACACTTTGTTTTAGCTTCCTGAAGGTTGCAACCCCCAAGAAACCATACAGATAGCAAACTGAACATTCATATTTTACTCGTGTGTCATTTAAAGCACCGAAAACATGTTGTACCTGTTGCATGGTCGCTATTTTTCAACCATATCAAAATTAGCAAATACACAAAAAGGCGGAAAGGAAAACCTCTGAGTTTTGATACACAAGTCGATTCACAAGACAGAACATATCCCAAACTTACATTTTTGGATATGGGAAGGCGCTGCTCCATTCCACGGCTGTTATGTCAAAAGATTTCTTCTCCAACAGAACGGTTGTAGTAACAAAAGGTGATGCATAAACCGAATGGTATAACAGACAATCTTCCCACATTGTAAGTTTGGCACTTTAGGAATAACCTGACAAAGTTTAGGGGTCAAGGTCTAGTTCTCTGCCATTTTTGCCATAACTTTTCTATGCACAAGAGTGCTTCTTTCACCCTTGGTCACGTGGACACCACGTGTTCTCAGTGTTGTGGAGGCTAATATATATGCTGCAATTACGATCATAACTTTGGAGGTAAGTTGGAGATTTCGAAGCTCGAATACTCACAGATCTGCAATTTCTCACTCCATTACCATCCATTTGCTAAAATGAAAGGCCATAATCCTTTCTGTTGCTGGTGAAACCGTTGAAATCTTGAAAACTATCAAGGGGTCACACGGCTACAACGTGATAATTAGTATTGGGCGTTACAATTTAATCGCATACCTGTGAAAACCACAAAACGCCCTTTGCAAACACGAATCTGCCATAACTTACCTGCGTAGCCCTGTGTATGTCTATCTTTGTGCCCATTTATGTAGCCCTGTGCAGCAAACAACCTTTAGTTACCTTGTTCCAGTGTTTTGTAGAATTGAAAATCATCCCTATTTATCCGTATTTCATTGTAATTATAAGGGTGCATGAAACCATTCAAAATAATGGTAAAGGATGTGGGATTGACACAGAACAGTATAAAAAGGCCTCATCAAAAAACATCCTCCAAAAATACTTGGAACAAGCTAGGGTATAAGTTGTGAAACAGGCACAGGGCTAGGCAGCAAAGGGCAAGACGGGCATATCTAGGGCTGATGAGCATAGGGCTATACATACATGAGGCTAGCGGGTATATAGGTTTAGACAGAGTTTAGTTGGACTGAGTACACACTGTACAAACTGTTACATACTGCAGTTATATACAGTGGCACTTTATACACTAACAATTGGAGCTCACTGGCAAGAGATGATATCTATAGAAACAGGTTATTTTTTGTAATGTCCAATTATTTTTAAGTTAGTCTCCGTTGTGTCATAGCTTTTTCACTGTTTTCATAACAAATCTGGAGAAATTGTAAACAAAGTTTATTATTGTGCTAAATCTTGGACATTTCATTGGAGCTACTCAGATTTTGAACCAGAAATGGGATATATCTCAGGAAAGGCAAACACGAGGATGCCAAGATTACCTCATTTAGATCAGTTGCAGTTTGCTCTTTGGTGTACCAACAACAAACCAGGGACCCAGAAATGTATATGGTATATTTCAGTGTTTTATTGTTATTGGGTAGCCTGTAGAGGCGTGCACCTAATTTGTTACCCCTACTGGTAAGGGCACTAATTTGTTACCCTTACTTTGTTTATGCCTCAAGATCAGCTGCATTTTGGATTCCCATAAAAAATATGTGGCCACTATATAAATAACTTGTTTAGAGCCCTTAGGATAAGTTTTAACTTTGGACAGATAACGCATGTCACAATTTTCATCATCAATCATTCAATTGTACAACGTTTTGCCCACTTGGGCTTCTTCGGGTACACACAACAGTACCTGAAGAAGCCCAAGTGGGCGAAACATTGTACAATTGAATGATTGTTGATGAAAATTGTGACATGCCACAGGCTCATTATTTTTAAAAAATGGCTGCCGCCTAAAAGGGGTGATAAATGCATCACGATTCTGACTCGCAGAAATAATTTCTGGCTCATTTTAAATCTTCTACACATTTTAATGCTTATCATCGAAACATTAAACCAAAAAAGCCCATATTGTATGCGAAAATAAGTAAATAAGAATTTTAAAAGAATACTGTTTTTGCAGTAAATGTCAATGTCCGCACGTCTAGAAGTGCTTCAATAGGGGCAAAACTAGTATCAAATGAAAGAGTAAAGTCGACTGCATAAGGTATTCCTGAGCGGAAAATATATAACCCCAAATGACATAGATATAACCAAAAATGTACTTTTCCACTGTAAAATAGTGAAAATTCAACCATAAAAATGCTTATATCTTTTGCATACCTGGTTATATTTTCTCCGCTCAGAATGAACGAATGCACAAGGGTACTTTGAAATAGTTTTTGCAGTCTCCGTCGCAAAGAAGGGCCATCTAGACGTGTGGATTCTACATTCTTTTTGAAACAAGTTGACAGCCGCCATCTTAATGTGACATCATTGATGACGTTACGTATCATTCCAAGTTGGTCACACGCATGAAAATTTGCTATGTTACTGTTATATTTACGATATCAAAGTTAGTTTCATCTTTTGTTTAGTTTTTCTCAGCGAAGGAAGTTGGACACTAAATCTTTGATTCTGATTAATCGATCTTTGTTTGCGAACGATTATTGGTGAGTTACAGTCATTTTAACTGATCTTCGTATTATTTTATTCTAAAATCCTCTCACCATCACTATTAATAGGGTAACTCTTGATGTTATCGTATGATTCTGATATTGCTTGGATACTTTAGTGAAGTAATTAGGCTTCAGATACCAATTTCGGGGATTTTGGGTGAATATCTTTGCGCGAAAGGTTCTTGATTGCAACTTTTGTGTACGCAAATTGTCCATATGTGGTATTTGATACTTTTAATCACCATATCCATCTTTTAAAAGCTTTAAAATGACGGATTTGGCGGCACAAAAGTTCAAATCGTAGCTCCCGCAATATGCAAACACTTCCCGCTACAGACAGAGATTATGCAACTTGTGATGACATATGTGACGTTTTCCTAAGAGATAGTCATGACGTGTAGGAAAAAGGTGACAAATTCCCTACATTCCAATACTTTGTCACCTAAAATCCCCACATTCTGAAATATGCTATAATGCCCCTGTGGTGTTATCTGTCCAAACACAGGTGTGACATGTGCACATGTGCAGTGTTAACAAAATGGCCACCCTAAAGTCGCCTGAAATCAACCCCCACTTTTCTTGCATTTAGTGTATTTATGGAATACAAAAAGCATACAGAACATCGATATGACTATTCAATGCTACAACAGTTCACTTAACTTTGTTGTTAATACTTCACAAAGATGAAAAAACGACAACAGATTCGGACCTTAAAAAAAAACTTTAGTGCAAAACCCGGTCATGTAAACCATCGTTTAGAACAGCCATACTTCGTCAAGACCTTTCTAACATCAATATCTAAATTTTCACCGCTGTCGAACTTACCATTCTCTTTCGTTCCTGAGATGTCCATCAAAATGTTGTTTTTGACACAGAGTAAAACCACAAACTTGTGCACATGTCGGGAATGGAGCATGCTATCAAAATCGACAGCGGTAAAAATTTAGTTTTACCTATCGTGATCAAACTCCCGCGACATGGCTCCTCTACACAACCGTTTAGATAACCGGGTTTTTGAAAGAAATTCACTCGTTGCAAAAGTCTCTCTCTCACCATTTGTCACAAGGCTGTCATGCGATATGATGACGTCACCGAGCAATGGTAACAATTGGTGACATTGATATTTCTTCTAGCACGAACGAATAACTATTACGCAGGTAGGTTATGGCAGATTCGTGGTTGCAAAGGGTATCTTGTGGTTTTGACAGGTATGCGATTAAATCGTCACGCCTAATACAAATTATCACGTTCTTACCGTGTGACCATCTCGCTAATATTCAAGATTTGAATGGTTGCACCATCAATAGAAGGGATTCTGGCCGACCAAGTTAGCAAATGGATGGTAGTAAAGTCCAAATTTGCAAATTTGCGAGCGATCGAGCTTCGAAAGTTCTGACTCGCCTTCGAAGTTTTGACCGTATGTACTGCGTATAAATTAGCCTCTCTACACTCGAGAACACGTGATGAACATGTGACCAAGGCTAGAGAAGAACTCTTGTCCATAAGAAAGTTATGTCCAAAAACGCGGTCGAGCAAACTTTGGTCTGTATGTTTGAAACTACGTCAGATTATCCCTTAAAGACCGAAATTCAAATGCTGGTTATGGGAAGACTGTACATCTTTCTGTTCAGTTTATGTCAAGCCGTTTGCTGTTACTACCGTACTAGGACATAACAGCGGAGGAATGGACTATTGCTCTCCCATAACCAGGGAAGTAAGATAAGGACATGTTGTGTCTTGTGAATTGACTTGTGTGCTCAAACTCGGAGATTTTCTCGACCGCGTTTTTGAATCTTTACTATTTTCATATGGTGACGGAAAATCGGTCAAACAGAAATTTCAAAAGGTTATTGGTTGCTTTATGTACATATGCATAACATATAAAGGTTATACTCTCTGTTTATGCTGGGTTTTGAGGCTTGGCATCTACAAAAAGTTAAAACAAGGCCTTGAATTCAAGACGTTCAGAATCGGCCGCCATTTTGTTTTATGGCAAAATTGGACATAACTTACCTGCGTAGAACGTTTTGAAAATACGAAATGTGCAGACTATTGCGAAATTCGATACAATTCACTTCGGTTTGAGAAATAGAAGGCCTATATTTCAAGCCGACTTCATAAACATTCACATGACTAACGCATGTACATTAGTGAAACGTGTAAATTTTAAATCAAATTCCTTTGTAAACCACACAACGCCCCTCTGTTTACAGAATATGCACATGTTATACCTGCGAAGTTAAAACTTATCCTAATCGATCTAGCATGTCGAAGAATTTCTATAACTGTTTAGAGCCCTCTAGGCGATCTGTAGCTTAGTTCAAAAAAACAACTAAAAGAATAACAAGTATCATAAAATGGTGCTGGCATTACAGACACATACATCGCCGTCTGCGTTTAAATTTCTTTGAAGAGATTGGCCTATGAAGCTTTAATTTGAATTACTTTGTCTTAATTTATTAATAAAGCTGATCAGTCAAAAAGCATCAAAATCAGCTTAATACAAAATCAAATTCTTCACACCACTATAGTTTTTGAGGAAAGATGAATTTGCACTGATGTATGGCGGCCATGTTTTTCCATGCCAAACCTAAATGTGGAGTACTACAGTACTTCATAATGGTTATTAACATCAAAGTAATTGAAGTACATTGCCAATAAGAAGAATCATGACTGCATACTGAAAAGAGTAATAGAAAGTACCACTTTTCTCCAAAAAGCTCCTTGACAATCAAAAGTGTGTGTGCTTCTATACGGTGAGGGACTGTGAAAGGTGCATGCATGACAGGCTATCAATATACATAGTATAAGTGCATAATACAGTCTTTTCCAATTGGTTTAACGGATGTTTCATTTCATTTGACGGACGTTTCAATTCATTTAATGGAAGGTCCATTGCAATTGAAGCGTTTTTCATTGCAATTTACGGAAGCGCTGTAGCTCAAGTTTGGAGCATTTTTTCTACTCAAATACCCAACTTTACTCAGGAAACTTCGTTTTTGAAGTTCTTAAACTTTAGTTTTCGTATACTAACACTTTCCTTAGGAGGTTTACAAAGACTTGAGCGTTCACGAAGAAACTGTTCGAGAGGTACCACTTCGATGGGAGAAATCAGAAATAAAGAAAAGTTTACAAACTTTCAAGCCCTTCGTTTAGAAGTATAGAGGTTATATGAAAGTGTAAGCCGAAGATTCAGCAGTGTGGTGCAAGAAGATTGTGAATGGTGGATGAAACAGTTACCTGTCCTTCTTGGCGCCTTGTGGAAGCATTTTAGCCACGGGCTACCGTCTAAAGAGGCGTCCTTTGTCCAAGGACGAAGAAGGAAAGCATTCGAAAACGAAGCGCGCTGAGAAAAGTTTGTTTTTAGCCTTTAGATTTTGCTTCAAATTTACTCCAAACTTGTACAATAGCGCTTCCGTTAATTGCAATGAAATATCCATTAATTGGAATGAAACGTCCGTTAAATGAATTGCAACATTCGTTGAATGAAACCAAAAACGCGTTAAACCAATTGAAAAAGACTGTATTAAGGGAAGTGCACTATGTACTTTTTAGAAGGAATACTGCTCTGGAGAAAAAAACGAGGAGGCTATTAATAATGGAAGTAAGGCTAATGGTGGGACACAAAAAGCCAATCAGTGATGGAGCATATTGGCAGGCTTGAATCACAATATATTTAATTTATGGTAAAGAGTGAGACGACACGTATATACATGGAAAATTAGAAAGTAAAGTAAATTGATGCTCTCTATGTAGCCAAATACACAGGGTGCTAATAACTGACTGTAAATTGCTTGGATTGTGGGCTGGGTGGAGTAAGTTGTTTACATTTCCACTATTTTGCAGCAACGTTATTACCTTATCACTGAGCATCAATAAAAATGTTATGTTTGATTTTCATGTACAGACAGGACAGGACGTTCCATGATGCTTACATCATATACACATACATTGAGCAAAACATCATGGAAAATGTCTGTTTCGCCAAAAAGGGGCCATTTCTGCATTCCATTCAGTAGAGTGTTACTATACAGTAGTAAATGCAGTTGAGAACCTTGCTACAAAATCTTTAAATTGGAATGAATGTAGGAGCGCATGTGGGACATGTCCAAAGTCCCACTATTGTGTTAATAGGCAGGAATTTAGGGGTGTGTAAGGCTTCGATCATGTGACATGCGCGTGACATTTCTTGACGTATAGTTTCAGTAAAGAAGCAAGGGCGATTGCGCTGCTCGATATTTGTTCTACTTTTACAACATATGAAAGCCTTTATTTATCAAAAGTTAATGTTACGTACATATTGTTGTGTAAGGGAGCTCAGAAGATCGTATTCACGATCGATAGTAGGTATTGCGAACTGCAGTACTTATGTAATTCACGGCGAAATCGCCCTGCTATTTTGCAGTTGATAAAAGGCTTCAAGCGCGTTTTTTGAAGGCTCAAACATAGATCGATCGTTCTTTTGTAAGGTACTCAAGTTAGTAGAATCGGCTTTTCTATTTGAATTTAAGATTGAACATAGATTACACACCTTGTTCTTCGATGTCGTCGATCGGGCACTGAATATCCAGTTCGCTTCTCTTAAACCGCCGATATTATACTTCGTTAAACTGTCTGTCTTCTTCGCCTAATGTTCTTCCTCCACTGAGTTCCTCTCGCTTACGACGCATCAATCATTGCAGAGATCACACACTTCAAACACTTCGGTAAGGGCAATATGCGCATGTGGTACATGTCCAATTAGGGCCAAAATGGCGCGATCTACTTACCAAGCTTTGTATCTTTTTTTTTTCTGCTGATGATGAACGATTCAGCCTTTTAAGTTATTTGAACATGAACAATATTATGTTTTTGTCAATATTTGTAAGCGTTTTAAGGTTCTTTATAATTTCGAGCAATTTACAATACCTGAAAGACAACGTATACGAAGAGAACAAAAACGCCGGTGGGCACTGGGAAAAGCTCAACGGCGAACAGCAAACCTATAAGTACCACAGTAAACTGGATTATCTAGCGATTGTATGTTGCGGGAGTGAATAATCTCTTCCATTCATGAGCAATATATTATAAAAGATCGCAAGAGCAAAACTACTGAAAGTCTGAATTTCGTCCAACCTTCAAGTTTCAACTCCCGCAACATGGAATCGCTAGATTTTATCAAAAACTCACTTTTAAGCGAGATTTCGTCCTTTGAAAAGCTCTTTCCCACCGCCCACCGACGCTTTTGTGACATGTCCAACAAGAAGGCGATCAAGAAGCTCAATCACGAGAACATCATGTGATAATTATGCCCCTGTGATGTTTTGTGATGCAATCTTGACGGCCAGGTTGACGAATTAGGACTGATTCATGGGCGAACCGCGTGACAAATAACAAATTCATGCGGCAAACATTAAATTTTATCACTATGCACTCCAGTGAACCTTATGATAACAATCTGAACATGTTCCACATGCGTGCGATTACGTCACAGCTCATATCACATGACTATCATGTGATAATTGGCCCTTAGCTAAGCGAATCCTTCTTGCAAAATGCCATGTCGTCAAGTAAATCAGCGGATCAACGTAGGAAGCTTCTGAGTGTTTTACTGTAATCTATATCGGACGCTTCAACTTTTCACCGATAGGGATTTTGATGCCGCAAGTTTCCAAAGAGTTGTTGCTGGTTATTTTAGTACATTTTTAGTATTTGTTGATTATCTTGAAAACTATTTCAGTAAACAAAATCCCCATCGGTAGAATATTGGTTAGCCTTATTAGGGACAGTTTAGTCCATATTCTGTGTCTCTAGGCCAAAGTTTCGATTTACTTGAGAGGAATAACTGCTAACTATAGCTGCTCGGAAAAGCGGCGAGTATTCGAACGATTGACGGAAAATTTGGTTGAAAAATAGCTTAAATGTGTTCATACAGTCTAAATGTCCTTGCTTGCCATTTCTGATACGCATAATAGAGAAAAAGCGAATTTGTTAGCAACCAAATCGCCGACTTTCGGAAGCCATTCAAGTGCGAATGGACATGTCCCACATGCGAGTAGCTGCCATGGCTTTAATAGCTGTCGAAAATTGCAAATATTCCACTTCCTGAAACAAACCCTGCTCTAGGAACAACGTAATTCAGATGATTCTCCATTCCTTGTATTGATCCATGGCTATAAGTCTACATCGGGTACTATTAAGATTCAATTTGTTAAGATTCTTAAATTAAATTGCTGGAGCATGAGTAGACAGTTAATTTCTTTCAAGACTGTTTGATTTCCAGTCGAATTTAGCTAGGTATCACGCAGGTATGTATAATGGTACTTTTTGCCAAAAAAAGAACAAGATGGCTGCCACTTTCGAATGGCTTGTATAAAATGCCTTGTTTTCTCTTCCTGAAGGTGGAAAGACTCAAAAACGCATCTAGATAGTATTTCAAACATTCGTATATTGTTCATATGTAATTTTAAGAGCCAAAAACATATTGTACATGTTGTACATGGTCGATTTTTAACCATACTAAATTAGGCAAAAAACGCAAAAGGCAAGGGTCAAGACATCTGAATTTAAACAGGCAAGTGAATTTAGAAGACAGAACACGTCCAAATCTTACTTTTCTGATTTGGGGAAAACGCTACTCCATTCCACGGCTGTTATGTCCAGGGATTTCTGATCGAAAAGAACGACTATAGCAACAAATGGCTGCGCATAAAGTGAGCAGATGGACCGACAATCTTCCCCAAATCAAAATTTGAAGTTCAGTCCTTTAGCAATAATCTGACCAAGTTCTAATTATCTATGTGGAGATCTAAACTCGCACCTTTTTCGCCATAAATCTCTGTGGACTGGAGTGCTTCTCTAATAGGCCTTTGCCACATGTATATCACATGTCCACAGAGGCAAACTCTTCAAATACTCGTGCGTTTCAGCCTATAATGACATATAATAGTCATATTTAAGCTGTGGTCACATGGCCAGACCGTGATAAACTGTCTCAAGTGTAAGAATCTAATCGCATACCTTGTCAAACCACAGAACGTAGCCTCAATTCTGCCATAACGTACCTGCGCAACTTGGAACACACACTAAGTTAAACTGTCTTTCACTGTGAAGTATGCATCATTTACCTTTCTTCCAGTTTTGCAACGTACGATGAAAATATGGTTTATGACGGATAGATTAAGTACAAATTTAATGGCCAAGAGCTAGTTTTCAGTGAACAAAGCGTCAAAAAACACAAGCCACCTAAAAAAGGAACATACGGGAAAGTCCTATTGAGGATAATGCGTAATGATATATATTTCTCCGTAATGATATTCATGTTTAGTGCAAATGGCGCCTGACCCGCCACCTTAAAGCTTCTTCAAACTTCTTTTGCAGTACCTCTAACATTTTGTCGATAGATAAGAGGAACATTATTAACCATAACTAGACCACCGAAAGTTGTATGAACAAGCAACAAACACAAAAAGAAAGAGCAATTCCTCGCCGACAAGATACAGGTATTCGCCTCGTGCTCGCTACACGCAGGTTCACGCAGGTAGGTTATGTCCGAAAACTGGGAGGATTGTTTATGGTAAAGCAGAATTGTTTACATAACAATTACTTTGTTTACATTAGAAGGAATTTCACGCAAGGTTCACATGATTTCAACGCTAAACGCCTTGAACAAAGTAAAATACTTCAAAATCAGAGGTCCAAAGGTGTTCTTTCATTGCTAATCTTGTTCTAAACTTCTCTAAAGACGATTTCGTTCGTATTAAAATTTGTTAAGCATCTATACTGCCAGTTCTCGCGGCCGTCTTGCTTGGTATGACGTAATCTAACCACGTGACTGCATGTGATGTCAACCTACCGAGCAGTAAAGTTTGATAGGAAAACTTTAACAAAAATTCCGGTGGTAGAGATCTCTGAGTTTGGCTTTGAAACTTTAATAAGCTGTTCCTAAAGGACCAAACCTCCCAAATCGAATCTTGCGACTTTGTACATCGTCTCATTCCTTTTATGCCCAGCGTCTTGTAGCTGAGGACCTTCTTTTTCAACAGAAAACCCTGAACAAGGAGGTGCAAGATGCAAGATTCGATTTAGTAAGATTTCAATCTGTGCTTTCGTTTGAACCTAGTTTTGTGAGCAAAAGCCCGGATCTTAACCACCGGAATTTGGCATTTTCACTTTTTTCGATATGGTAAAAGAAAACTCGGCATACGTAACTTATGTTAGTCCTATTGTCTTTTTAGCGATTCAGATACTAAGCATATATGTTGTACATACGGTAAAAGGCATTTTTAGAACATCTACTTGTATTCAAACAGAAAACAAGACGAATATTTGAAGGACCACGAAGACGACGCCATTTTGTTTTATGTCCATAAATCGGACATAACATACCTGCGTAGGTTATGTGCAAACTCAGTCAGAAAGGGGGTGTTTTGTGGTTTTACAGGAATGTTATTAAAAAATTGTCACATTTGCTAATTTTGCGTGGGTTGGTCATGTGCAGACTGCGTGAACCCGGACTGGATAATTTGTCTTCTTCTTGTTTTGTTCTTTCTAAATCTTCCAAAAGCTTAAAATCGCCAGAACAAACAAGAAAATCGAAAGCCGAAGTGGAAAAAAGCTAACTGCCATTCGTAGGAACCCTTCGCAGTAGAATGTATTGCAACATCGTGAGTGAAGTCACCTGACATTGGTGTGACTTAGGTGGAAGATGACAAAAGATCGAGGACTAATTTTCTTTGCAAAAGGCAGTCTACTCAGTGGTGCTTTGTAGCTCTGAAACTTTACAAGGTTGTCGACAAAGGGCAATACTAAGTTTTCACTGTATGGCCTATTGATACATTGTTCCGTTTGTTTTATGTGCACGTGTTTTTGTATTTGTGTCTTCTCGAAAACTATAAAAATGTGCACATAACAGGAACAAAGACGAATTTCTAGAAGCCATACAGTGAAAAGTTAGTTACCTTTCGTAGGAACCCTTCGAAGTAGAAATCGTATCACAGTGCTGCCGTTAAGTAGACCGCCTTTTGGAAAGAAGTTGTTTTCATATACTTTAGAATCTGCCAATTTATTCCCTGAATAAGATCTTTGAGAATGTTTTGAGTGTAGAAATGCACAATTGTAATGTAAAAGTATTGTACAGTACCTTCGTTTTGCTCATACAACGAAACAGGAAAGAAAAAATGGGGTGTATTTACGGTAAAGTTTATCCGCCGCCATTTTGTTTTATGTGCATAATGCACATAACTCACCTGCGCACACACTTCCGAGCCATTTTGCAATGTTTACCACTACTTCTGCATATTTGCGTTTTTGCACTTCCTGAACAATTTGTGCGAACTACACGAATATACATTTTTGCATGAACAGTCCCCCGTACGACAAAAAGAACTTTATCATAAAATGCAAACCATGCAGTATATCCTGCCAAAACGTCCCTTACATAAATTTAGAGAAGAAGGATATGCAGTAGTATATATACATTGCACAAAACATGTACTACATACCTGCAGAACCAATTCATGATCAGCTAACAGATTAATCAATTTGTCTTGGCATTTCTTTTCGTGGCTTTTACACATGGATTCCTTGCGAAGTTCCTCCAATGTCCTTTCCCTTTGCATATATGCATTCCGCCCTGCCATGAGGGCTTTTTGACAGTCACTCTTGAATGTAATAAGAATTATGATCTGGTAAATCTTATATACTCAGTCTGGTCATTATATGTATGTGAAGGACAGGATTCACAAACATAATGATTGTATATTCAAAAACATTGTGCATGAAAACCTCAGAGTCTGTATTCTGACACATCGAACTATAATTCAACACAAGGGTATTTATAACTGCATGGCCACAGGATAAGCATGCGCATGTGGGGCATGTCCGCGCTAATGCGGAGGTGTGAAAATTTCGCTTATTTTTTAAATTACAACTTCTAATCCGTGGGGGATTTTGACATACTTCTTTGTTCCTGAGATGTACAGCTTTTTGTAGTTTTTGGAGAGAAGAATATTACAAACACATGCATATAAAACGAAAGGTAGGAGCTATCATAATCCCCACGGTGAAAAGCTAGTCTTATCTTTTGTTAACAAGTGTACAAACTTACAAAGCTAAAGCGTACCATTTAGAACTGGTCGCCTAAAGCACTCGCCTTCCCTTCGTGGTCACACAGACGTCAAGTGACTTTTATCTGTAACTCATCGTAACAAAAGTATACGGATTTTCGTACAGAAAAGGCTGTGGTCAATTTGAAGCACAATTTGGCAAGGGGATCAGGTGTGCGGAAAAATATCAAATAAAATACGGAACTGAAGTCTTTGGAACTAAAATATGCGCTTATTCTACTAGCCTTGCTAGATAATCAAATTGCATCTTTAATAGTCACGCAATCTGCACCTGATCACAGCTTGATAATGAGATGCAAATTGATTACATTGTGTGAAGCCACAGAAACGCCCCCTTACTGCTTGGTGAGCACATAACCTACCTGCGCATGATATCACATGTCCACAGAGGCAAATTAACTCTTCAAATACTCGCGTGTTTCAGCCTATAATGACATAATACAGTGCCACCTGCTTAATAGGCCACAATTGGTTTGCGGTGATTTTTGGCCTATTAATCATTTTGGCCTTATAACCATTTAACTTCGTAATGCATTTATACAGTTCATTTGATTGTTCTACGTTACACATTGCATTATATGGGAACATTACATAATTAATCAACACAGGAATTATTGCACAAATACGCTGTATATACAGAATAATAACTTAAAATGAACACGGTACATATTATAGACTATACAAAGTTGCAAAGTCTCTGAAAAGTCTTTCCTTTTGTCCTGTCCACTATGATAGCATTGGTAATGATGCCTTCTTCACTTGCAATGTTGAAATCACTCATGCTTCTACAACAGCAAGCTTGACCTCAACTGATGGGCTTCAAGGGATCTCCAAATAGCTATTTTGTGGAAAACATTACCTATTACTCGCTTAGTAATCTTAACTGAGGTCCAACTTGCTTTAAAAAGTATTCACGATCAAATCCCTTGTTGTTCACGATTAGGTCCTTTTCAAACACGTTTTAGAGCCACAGTTGAAACCTTGCTATGTTTACTAGTCCACATTAAGCCTCTTGTGCCAAGAAACACTTTCTAAAGAATTCTCTAAACTCCAAACGTGGACTTGGCCTATTAAGTGTAACCTTTCGCGTACTAAATTGGCGCACAAAGAACATGCCGGATGGCGGATTCAGCGGTTGACCTAATATATGCATACTTCTGCCATACTAATGAATTCGTGCCAGGAAATTATGGTATTTTAAGCGGTTTGGCCTAATATCAGGTGGTATAATAAGCGGGTGGTACTGTAGTCGTGTTTAAGCTGTGGTCACATGGCCAGACCATGATAAACTGTCTGAGGCATAATAATTTAATAGCATACCTTGTTAAACCACAAACGCCCCCCCCCCCCTTTAGCCTCAATTCTGCCATAACATACCTGCGAACACATTATGAATTAATTTTGCCTGAATAGAAGATCCCTAAGGATTCCCATGAAATCAATTAACATTAGAAGACAGAACATGCCAAGTCAGGAGTGGATCCAGGAATCTGTAAAGGGGGGTGCTGGCCCATAAAAGTGAATTTGTATAGGGGTGGTTAGAGGGCATCCTCCCCCCGAAAATTTTTAAAAGTCAAGCATAATTTACTACATTCTGGACAAGTTACAATTCAAAATAGTGACAAAAATTATAATTACAGTATAACTACTAAATGTAGCTGCTGTACAAGTAGTAGTGATCAATAATTAAATTAAATGAAGTTTGCCTAGAACAATGTACGCATGACAAAAATCAAGTTAAGCCCCTTACAAAGAAGCAGTAGTGGTAAAAGCAATGACCTGGAGTGACTCGATGTCATTGAATGAGTATTAATATGTGAAATAGTGTAATGAATTAATAAGAACTAGTTACTACAGGGCCTTGAGAGCATACCAGGCCATACCATTATCAGGCCTCTTATAGCCTTCAACTTGGTAGGCTAAGCATGGGACAATTTATATCTCTAGTAAGAATAATGGAGAAATGACACAGGCTTTTAGTCTTAGTCCAAAAATTCAACCTAAAACAGGCTGTCTACTTTGTCAAAGATGCTGGGGCAATGGTCACCAAACACACAATTTTTAGTTGTTTCACACATGTTGGGATCATGCCAACCAACAATCCCAACCCATCGCAACCAGTTGATCCTAATCCCCAGCAAGAAGCACAGAGAGAGCTGTCACAATTAGTGGGAACTGCTTCCATTGGCAACCCTTTATCCCTTGATGACTATACCTTAACATGCAGTAGGAAATGTAACTGGAGAACCAATGACAGATGAAGATATAAGACTTGTTGAAGGGACAGCTACTGTGAAGCATCCAATGAAGATCAGGAGAGTGAGGATAACAGTGAGGAAAGCCCACCTCCCATTCAGCCATATTCATTGTCAGTCGCGATTTCAGTATGTCAGTGCCTCCTTACCACTCTGGAAAGCCATGATGGCTTCACAGAGCAGGATTATAGCTCTCTGTGGACTGTCATTAGGGCAATCCATGTAGCCAAAGCTAAGAACTGTAGGCAGGCTACCTTTCAAAGAGTCTAGTAAGATTGCATGGTTTTTGATTTACTTGCTATGTTGACATGCATTAAAAGCTTGTCTTTGCCTTACCATATCATAATATATACTTCATTGATTTCTATTTATAGTGCGCAGGTGTGTTATGTCCCAATCCAGCCATAAGCGTGACGTTATCTGGGTTCATGTAATGAATTTCATTATTGCGGGTGAAGCGTGGGTTTGTCATGCGCCTGTAGTTTGTTTTGGTGATGATGTCATGCGCAAGCTTAAAGGGACACTGCCACCAAAAAACAAATGGGGCTCAAAATGTAGTGAATGGTGTAAAACTAATCAGGTTGCTGTAAAAGCTTCGTGCATATTACCGTTTGGGAGAAATTCTACTCCAAAGATGGTAAAACCTCGGTTTGGGTAGCCATGTTGATGACGTCACTGGCGTAAAGTGAACAGGAATTACTATGGCGCACCGTGTAGAACCGTACCTCTTCGAGCCTTTAATGACCAACGAAGAACTGTAAAGCGTTTGCAAAAGGCTTGGAAATGAACATGACAGGCAGGAACAAGGGCGCACTGAGCTTTCAGATGTCAGAAGTGGTCACAACAGGTGGTGATCATGTGAAACTGTCCTACAATGACTATGGAGATGGAGAGTGTCTGCTGCCAAGAAGTGCCTGAAATTTCCCAGATAATTGGACCTTACGTATGTATCACAGACCATCTCAGCTTCGTTGTAGTTTGTCTGGACCCAGAAGTGCTGCAAACTGCTTTAGTAGCCATGCGAAACGTGCGCTTTGAAGACTTCGATGTTCTTGTGCCACAGTGGACTTTGTGACTTGCAGCTTATCGTCAGTTCACCTTGTGGATACATACATGACTCAGTCGCTCTGTTTGGAGGGTCATTCCTGCCTGTGCAGCGAGTCGAATTAGGCACGAGTACCCAGAAGAATAGGGCCAATACACTGGATTCCAGGAGGCCCAAGAAGATTGACTGAAACTATAATTATTTATTTACTTGCTTTTGTGCACTGTAGTATAGTGCGAAATGTGTCTGCATGAACCAATAAATAAGTTAAGCGAAAGATTTAAAGGCATGCATGCACATGTACACTTCTGCGCTTTGGCTTGGTTCAAGGAATCAATTCGCTCTTCAAAACCTGTTCAAAACAATCCACTGAGAAATTTTACAAGCACACACGGCTAATTTCTCTGATTGGAATGTCTTCGAGCCGTAGCTTGGCCAGCCAGACTTGAAGACGAGTGGGGTATTTCAGCGGTAGCTTGAAGAAACTGATGCTGTGCTTGCAGTCCTTGTTGTCGTTCTTGCAGCCGAAGGCCATGCAGCACGGCATGATTCAGGTGTTCTCCAAAACTTAGGAGACGGTTGACATTTACTGGAGCAGCTGCAGAGACGTTTTCATGGCGAACGTGAGTACGTACTATGTACACAAATCGACGATTCTATGCCAACTTTCATGCCAGTGACGTCACACCACAATGGCGTCATTTTCCGAAAATGGCTTCCAAAACAGAAGTTCAGAGAGCTCTATCTCACGAACAACAATGATTTCACAACTGGGACTTCGCCAGCAAGGGTTTCATGATGATTACTTTAATTTAAAGGCCACTTATATTTTGGTGGCAGTGTCCTTTTAATGTATACACGAGTATACGAGAAAGAACATGTGACGACACATGACTCAGCCTGGAAAGGCAGCTATGTTGGACGAGAAAATTTCATCAAAAAAGGCGGTGGTAGAAATCTCGGCTTCCGGCTTTGAAACTGCGATATGTTATTACTAAGGAACCAAACCCTCAGAATCGAATCTTGGGGCAATGTGCATTGTTCCTCTCGGTTTATGTCCAACGTCTTGTAAACGGGAACCTTGTTTTCGGGCAGAAACCCCAATACATAACAGCCGTGGAGCGGAGCATCATCACCCAAGATTCGATTTAGTAAGTTTTCAATCTGTGCTTTCTTTTGAACCTACTTTCGTGTCCAAAAACCGAGATCATAACCACTGCCTTTTTGCCTTTTGAAATATTTCCATATGGTGCTAACCACACGCAACTCACAAGGTTAAAACTAGCTTTTGTTGCTTTTAAAGCCAAGTATATATATGGCAGATACCATCTTCGCTATTTTCAGAAAGTCTGTTACATTTGAACGAAGATCGAAACGAAAAATCATAGTACCTCGAAGACATCCACTATTTTGTTTTATGTCCAGAAATCGGACATAACATACCTGCATGGTTAAGACATAGGCGCGAGGGCTGTATGGCATATATAGTGCAATCAGGCATAAACTTCATAAAATGTACTATTTTATATACTTTGTTGGATGAGCTACCCTTATGCAGTGCTCACAGGTGGAGGGATGGTGTTTTAGTAAAGGAAACTAGGAAGGTAATGCGACCTTTTAGCTATTCAAAAGTTGCCATGGTAACCGTGACGACGGTATATGATGTAATCGGGAAAATGGCTGCATATCTCCTTTTCTTTTAGTAACATGGTAAGGAACTTCAAGATACTTTTTGCCAGTTTTAACCTGCTAGCAGCCTTTTTTACATAGTCTGAATAAAAAAATGAAGAGTTTTTATGGATTTTTATCCAGAATGTCAATTTCCAGTTGCTTTTTGTTGAATTTGTCAATGTTTAACTCCTCATGACCTGGAAAGTCAGTGCTCTTGAAACTAACAGTAACAACAGTCAACATACAGTGCTTTCATGAAATGAAGAGACAATGTGAGATTTTTACAATTTCCAGGCATTTTGATTCCTTCAAAGTAAGGTGCATAAAGGCGAATATGAATAATTCATTAAATCAAACTAAAATACTAACAGTGTGTAGCAACAATTATAATTCAAATCCAGATATTTATATAATTCAGTAGAGCCAAATTTGTCTGTTCGCAAACTCCTCCCACAGCTCAAATGCGATCACCGAAAAGCACCATACTTTCGAGGAGCCTCGTGGGGAGTGTCATGGTGGGGTAGACGGAAGGCGATTCTCCTAGCCTGAGAAGAGCGCCGCAAGAATTTTCTCAGTGCGGAAAAGATGCAATGGTTTAAAATTCATATGAGTTTACAGAATGCGTATGCAGTATTCCAGAGACTAGATGAACTTCATGAAGACGTAACCCCTCGAATTATGCTTATTGCCAGAGTTTAGGGCAGGTGGGAGACAAGACGAGTGATTTTTTGACAGCTAAGGTACACCGCCTCTATAGCAGTTAAACGCAAGAGTTAAGGGAAGGAGGACAAAGGGTATAGACTAAGACATATCGGCGTACGCACGCACGCACACACACACACACACACACACACACACACACACACACACACACACACGCACGCACGCACGCACACACACACACACACACACACACACACACATACAGGGATTTTAAAGAAGGTGGAGCAGAATACAGCAAACAAGATGATTTTTTGTGTATTATGTATGTATAATACGTTAGTGAGTTGTCAATTGTTGCGAATCCGTCTGTGTGACCTGTAAGTCATCATCTGCTCTTCCAACTTTTGTCCTGCAACGTGCCCTTCTAGATAGTCATACATGTATTCTCGGCTCTTTCTGAAAAAATGTTGGATGTTCTCCAAGGTAACAGAATCTAAACCCTTTGGAATGATCCTCCTAAGTCCCTGAATTGTGTAATTGCAATGTGCTCTTGTGTAGCGTTTCGCTTGTCCCCAGCATCTTTTGATCGGATTTAGCTCGCAGTGAAATTTCGGCAGAAAAAAACATCCATGGCTTTTGCTCCTTAGAAAACTTTCCACAATTGTTAGTTCATCTTTGAAATCACTGTGCGATGCAAGTTCATCCTTCATGTCTTGTCGATTCATCCCTCTAGTGTTAACTCCCCTCTCTTCCAATACCCTTTTCAGTCCTTTTGCTGTACCATCAGGGAACACCATCCTCTGCACTTTTCCCTTGTATACTGTGTCTCGTAACTTTGGCTGCCCTCCACCTGGTTTGACATTCATGTCAGTCACAACAAGAGCATCCTTTGCGAAAGCAGTATGGCATGAGCTGTGGTCAAACACCCAGTACACATTGTAACCATCTTCTTTGGGGTATTTGACTTTGGCAATACTGACAGCATCTTCCATTTGTGCAATGAACTTTTCTGAGTTGAAATATGATCCCTCTTTGTTTTCTCCATACTCAAGAAGAAGCCTCACTTCTTTCTTGATATTTGGCGCAGTTTCTCGTGCACATTGATATTCATCGTCAGTGAGCCTGAGATAACCATCCTTTTCAGTTATGAAATCAGAGACCATGATGCCGCAGCCTTTACTTTTGGGTCTTACAAAATGATCATCTTTCATGCCCCATTGTGTAGTCTGATCTTCGTTAGAGCAAAAGATACTCTCATCATGAAATATGACTATGTTTCTGTCTGGGTTAGCCGGACAATGAATATCAGAAGGTAAGCAACTGGCAAATTTGCTCTGTTGGGGCATTCAATTCACGGAGAAATCCTATGGCAGTCATCTTTCTTAAAAATCTATTGCGAGAAGCAACAACATCATCACGTTCGTGGCCATCAATGTAAATGCCTTTGCTTTTATTGATGACAGAAAAACCCAGCTCGTGCATCCACCTAGTTGCAGTGGTAAGTCCAATACGCTGAGGAAGAGTGTTGTCCAGGGTGGATGTTGGTAGTAGGTAATCATTGACCCATTCACAAAACTCAGCTGCAGTCAGGTTTGGCTTGCCCTTGACAGATGCATTGGCTCGTATAAATCTGGCTGCCTGCTCGTTCAAATCTTCATTATCCCAAAGAAGGCTTCTTGTGTATTTCCCCTGCATAGTGTCTGTAAAGCATCCCTCATTGGCAAAAAACATTGAACGCCATTCCCAAATGGTCCTACTACTAACACCCAAAAATGACGATATTACTTTATCACTCTCTGTGATACCCATCTGCAACTGCCTCACTAAAACACCGTGCAACAAAATGGACAAAGACATTTGATTCAACCTCTCCAAGCTACCAACCCACTCTGTGTTGTGATCCTCAATCAGGTGTTCTTCCATGCTTACAGGAGTGCTAAAACTACAGTCAGAACCAGTACCGTCTTTTAGACAACTATAAAAATGGCTGCCGTCAAAAAGGGGAGACAAATACATCACGATTTTGACTCGCAGAAATAATTTCTGGCTCATTTTAAATCTTCTACACATTTTAATGCTTATTGTCAAAACATTAAACCAAAAAACAAGCCTATATTGTATGCGAAAATAAGTAAATAAGAATCTAAAAAAATACCATTTTGCAGTAAATGTCGATGTACGCACATGTAGAAGTGCTTTAATAGGGGCAAAACTAGTTTCAAATTGAAGAGTAAAGTCGACTGCATAAGGTATTCCTGAGCGGAAAATATATAACCCCAAATGACATAGATATAACCAAAAATGTACTTTTCCGCTGTAAAATAGTGAAAATTAAACCATAAAAATGCTTATATCTTTTGCATACCTGGTTATATTTTCTCTGCTCAAAATAAACGAATGCACAAGGTACTTTGAAATAGTTTTTGCAGTCCCCATCGCAAAGAAGGGCCATCTAGACGTATGGATTCTACATTCTTTTTGAAACAAGTTGAAAGCCGCCATTTTAATGTGACATCATTGATGACATTATGTATCATTCCAAGTTGGTTACGCGCATGAAAATTTGCTATGCTACTGTTAGAGTTTCGATATCAAAGTTAGTTTCGTCGTTTTGTTTAGTTTTTCTCAGCGAAGGAAGTTGGACACTAAATCTTTGATTCTGATTAATCGATCTTTGTTTGCGAACGATTATGGGTGAGTTACAGTTGTTTTAACTGATCTTCGTATTATTTTTTTGTAAAATCCTCTCGCCATCACTATTAATAGGGTAACTCTTGATATTATCGTATGATTCTGATATTGTTTGGATACTTTAGTGAAATATCTAGGCTTTAGATACCAATTTCGGGGATTTTGGGTGAATATCTTTGTGCGAATGGTTCTTTATTGCAACTTTGGTGTACGCAAATTGTCCATATGTGGTATTTGATACTTTTAGTCACCATATCCATCTTTTAAAAGCTTTAAAATGACGGATTTGGCGGCGCAAAAGCTCAAATCGTAACTCCCGCAATTCGCAAACATTTCCCGCTACAGACAGAGATTATGCAACTTGTGATGACACATGTGACGTTTTCCTATGAGGTAGTCATGATGTGTATGAAAAAGGTGACAGATTAAATTCCCTACATTCCAATACTTTGTCACCTAAAATCCCCACATTCTGAAATACGCTATAATGCCCCTGTGTATATGTCTTAACCATTATAGCATCTGTTCATGGACTTTGGTCAGGTGTCATTGACTATAATTTCAAAAATTTGACTAAGCAATTTGAATGCTAAAAATCGAGTTTAAGAAGGGAATCGGCAGTATGATTGTTAAAGAAGACTTTCTCTGCTATGATGCTAAGTTTACTTCTCGCTGTGGCAAAAATTGGCTTCTTCAACTTAGTGAGCATTTCTTCTAAAAACCGACTGGGTCCGAAAGGAGAACTCACAGTAGAAGCAAGTCATACCCATTTGGAGCAGCATACAGACAACCAGTTTACTCTTCATTGATCTCACCTTCAGTTTAGCAAATTGGTTCTTAATACCCTCAAAGACTTCCCACTTGGTATCGTGAATATCACCAATCAGGTGGTTACAAGGTGGATCCTTAGGGAAAGCATTTCTCCAAAGGTCTTCTACACTGCTCTTCAAAACATTTATAGTGTCCTGGAAAAACAATATCATAGTTTAACTTTGCTAGTTAGTGTTTATGAATGCATAATAGCCCAGTAAATATTTGTGCTCAAAGTCTCTAACCTCACAACGCTGCACATGCTCCTCTTTCTCATTGACTGTACACTTCAACTCTTCTTTCTCTTTTGCAAGACTCTCTGCGTTCTTCTTCATCTCCTTCAATTCTGTCACAGTTTTGCTATGGCCAGCCTTTGAAGTGACAAAGAAAGTAGTTATCAATACTATTTAGGTGGAGCCACATGGAGAGTGACATGCAAGGGGCATCCTACACAAAGGTATGTTACGTCCAATTTGGACATAAAACAAAATCATGGCAGAATGTATCAAAGCATTCGAATAAATCACCCTGTTTTCTGTGGGAACAAGGTACAGTTCTAAGTTACACTTACACTAACACGTGAATATATCTAGTACTTTGTATATGAACATGCATCCGAGTTGGATAAATATGTATATATGGTACTATATATAGTATGCTAATTGTGCAACCATAGGGAATTTAGTAATGGAGGGAGGTCTGATATACGCCAAAATGATCAGTTGGCTCATATTGGATGTCGAAAAAGTGGCAGACATCTCATAGCTACTGATTTTCAGGCATGCACTTAAAGGAAAATTGATCACTTCAAAGCCTCAATCTTAATCTAAAGTTGGTTTACCATACGATATATTATATAACTCATGGTAGAGAGGTTGATTGCAGAAATATCAGACCTCTGGCTCTATATCAACCTCGGTGCTGTGCACCCCAGTTGAACCAAGTGCCCTCGGTCCAATATTTCTGCAATCAACCTCTCTACCATGCGTTATATATTATATATAGGGCATATATTAAAAAATATTTTAAAATGGTAAATGAAAGTAGGATTGACACAGGACCATGTAAAAAGACTGTCCTACTATAATATACTACTTTGATGTATATATCTAACCAAATATTCGTGATTGAACTTTGCAAATGCAAGGTCATTATATATAAATTTTGCAAAATTCATGAAAATAAAGTAATGCAAAAATTATTGTTTGTGCAGTAGGGTGAAGCCACAGAAAGGTGTCATAATGAAACAAACTTCACCATAAGGGTAAACAACAGTAATCAACATTCAATGCATGCGAGAACCTCCCACTAGAACTTACAGTGCGTAATGCCTAAAGAGTAGTTTCAAGAATACTGTCTCACTCGCAAAAGTAGACGCAGGCCTTCGAATCCTTCCACAGTGAACCGCAGAGAACTCTTCTGCAGGTACAAAAATGGAAACTAACGCTTTGCAATGTATGCATCTATCCATACATTAGTTTGCGTTTTTGTACCTGCAGATGCGTTCTCTGTGGGAAGATTCACAGGCCTGTGATCAACTTTTGCAAGCGAGACGGTGTTTAAGTATATTCTGCATCATCTTTACACATCATCCAACAGTACAATCTATTGGAGTACTCTTGCTAAAGAATTAAAACTAATAGCTCTTGCAGTGAGAGTGTAGGAAGCTAGGGCCCTGCGCATGTATGAAATCCTGCTGAAATTGAACAATTTTCGATTGCAGAACGAACAGATTCTCAGCTACAAAAGTGAAAATCACACAAATTCAGGTATTGGGTCACTCCAAGCATTTCAGCGAGTTTTGATGAATTGCGAGCCAAGACACTGGTACGATGAGCTAAGCCGGTAGCAAGAAGACTTTCTGCTTGAAAGGCTCGCCGTTCCCAGTAAATGTAATCGTATTTTCTTTTCTTTCATAGGCAATGAAGAACGTTCCCAGGTGCAACCACGCGCACAAAAGACGGGAACGGCGGAAGTTGAATGCGGAAATAATCAACACCTTCCAATTTGTAATGCACAATTCCATTATGAAATATACAGCCAAGGATACACAAATTTGCAAACCCATGAAGATCATAGGAAAGATCAAAGGAGTTGTTTTGTGTTTGCCTATTCAAAACACAAAACATTGTAGCTGTAAATAACTTTTACAGTGGAGTTACAGCTGGTACAGCTGCTATCTCTAAGTCTTTGCAAATTTGTGGATCCTAGGCTGGAATATTTCATAATGGAATTGTGCATTGCATAATGGAAGGTGTTAATCGCCCTTAGCGCACTGGTTCCTCGAAACTATGGAAAGCCTAAGTGGACAAAATTCGGTATCGGAACGCGATCTTTGATCCTCGAAGATCGATAGCCAATTCTTGATCCTCGATACACAATTCTTGATCCTCGATACACGATTCTTGATCCTCGATACACGATTCTCAATCCTCGATACACGATTCTTGTCCTCAATACACGATTCTTGATCCTTGATCCTCGATCCTCGATTCTCAATCCTCAACAGCACACAACACACACACACAGAGCATACATGCTACAGAGTTACATACACCCACACCACCCTCTTACACATGCTTACACACACCATAGATATTCTATATACATATGTATGCATAAAGTATCTGCACATACACACACACACACACACACACACACACACGTGTACACACACACACACACACACACACACACACATGTACACACACACATGTACACACACACACACACACACACACACACACACACACACACATGTACACACACACACACACACACACACACACACACACACACACACACACACGCACACACACACACACACACACTCACACACACATGTGGGACATGTCCACTTTTGTTATGATAGCGCTTCTCAGTTTGCATAGTGATGTAATATTATATTTCGGCACCGATAAAATATTTGTCACGCATATATTTCATGATTCGTGTTGTTATTCGGGCGTATACGAATGCCAAATCCATGTTTAGTGACATTCTTTGTCGTCACCAATGCTCTGTCACATGCTGACATGTGACTAAACTTTAAAGTTCTTTAGAATTTTTGTTTTGCGCTGGGTGCTGCATGAGGGAACAAGGCTAAGGCAGTTTTATATTACCAAATATGAGTTATTGATATGATCTAACTTTTCCATGTTCTGATTTTCTGGGCTGATTTTACCAATCTCGGCTTTAGAGAGGAATGGCAAAATACACAACATGGAGAACTTAATAAATACTTCGCTATCGCGATTTATGTAAAAATATATCCCAGAAGCCCTTCCACCATGCAGCACCCACAGAAATTCCTTCGCGCGTAGGGGTAGGGAAAACCTTTGTAGCAGATTCAATATAGACAATATTCATTTAAAACTAAGTTCAACGAGAAGTTTACATGTCTGCTAACTACAAACGTCCTTCTTCGATATTCTAAACACGTACAAGTTGAGAACAGAAGTTGAAAAATGACCGAAATTTCACACCTTCGAATTAGCACGGACATGTCCCACATGTGCACACACACACACACACACACACACACACACACATGCACACACATGTACACACGCACACACACACACACACACACACACACACACACACACACACACACACACACACACATGTACACACTAACACACACACACACACACACACACACACACACACACACATACACAACAGGTATATCATGTATCTGAATGCATGTAAAGCCTGAATCAGAATACAGCTACTTGGCTCCTCATCTAGCTCCCAATTCTTGGAGCTCAGTACTTACAAATGTTACATTTTATATTTTATACAATGTAACATTTTATTTCCTTCATTTTATACCTTCTGAAATGGGCTAAGTGAGATTATAAATAGCTCAGTTGTACTTGTGTATTAGCTATCGTGATGCATTGAGGGAAGCTGGAGATTGAGGCACTGCACTTCTGATTCATGTTTTATATGCATGCATTCAGTTACATGATATACATGTTGCGTGTGCGTGCGTGTTTGTGTGTGTGTGTGTGTTTGTGTGTGTATGTCACTGTGTGTGTCGCTATGTGTGTCACTGCCTCTGTGTGTGTGTGTGTGTGTGTGTGTGTGTGTGTGTGTGTGTGTGTGTGTATGCCACTGTGTGTGTGTTGTGTGCTGTCGATCGAGGATCGAGAATCATGTATCGAGAATCGTGTATCGAGGATCAAGAATCATGTATCGAGGATCAAGAATCGTGTATCGAAGATCACGAATCGGCTATCGATCCTCGAGGATCAAGGAATCGCGTTCCGATACCGAATTTTGTCCACTTTGGCTTTCCATACGAAACTACTCTTTAGGCGTTACGCACTGTATTACTTAGACACGGAGTGTATACTAGTTAGACAATTAATATAGCATTTTGTGTTCTATGGCTTATACAACCATGAGTCACAAGGGCACTTCAGAACGCTATCTAATTCATATGATCACATGTGTCATAGCACTCACCTCACTATCATTTAATAGTCCTTGCAGCTTTTCAATTTCTTCATCTTTCAGTTTTATGAAGTCAACTTGTCCTTCTTTCGCCATCTTAAGTTGTGCTTCAACCTTAGCACACTCTTGCTTTAAAAAAAAGAAAATGAGACATGCAGTGCAATGGCAAAAGTTTTTTGTGCAGGAACATTTTAAAAAATTACTGTTCTTTCTATATGTAGATTCTTGTGAACTTTTACATCTTTTTGCAGAGAATCAATTTTACGTTTGGCATCAGATAACTCCTTGGCATGCTTTTCACTCTCCTTACAGTAATCATCTCGCTCCCTCTACACAAGGAATAATTATAATGCATAAACAGGACTGTACTACAAGTACACTATCATAGTATATATCATGTAGTACAGTAGTACTACATATGTAGGGATGACGCCAAAACAAAATGGCTGCCCGTACATACGGGCCTAACATATTTGTGCCAAAACTCACTTCTGGTACGTTTTGGAACTCCAAAAACCCCATATTCTGACGTTTTGCTAAATTTTAGATAGATAAAAGTCTACAAAGGGTCTCTAAGTTCTTTACTTTTGCTTAAAATCAGAAAGTTTACATAGCGTAAAAGGTCACTGTTTCATATTATTATTATTATTATTAAAGGGTATATAATAACCATTTAAAAATAGTAAAAATCGTGCAAAGAGCCATTAACACCTTCCAATTTATAATGCACAATTCCATTATGAAATATTTAGCCAAGGATCCACAAATTTGCAAACCCAAGGAGATCAAAGGAAAGATCAAAGAGTTGTTTTGTGTTTGTCACTTCAAAACACAAAACAATGTAACTGTAAACAACTTTTACAGTGGATTTACAGTTGGTACAGCTGCTATCTCTAAGGGTTTGTAAATTTGTGGATCCTAGGCTGGAATATTTCACAATGGAATTGTGCATTACATAATGGAAGGTGTTCATTATCAAAAAAGGATTCTCCAAATACACTTGGAACAAGGGTAAGTTGCAAAACCAGTACAGGGCTAGTTGGGCAAAGGGCAAGACAGGCATAGGGCTAGACGAGCATAGGGTTACACATACATGAGGCTAGACAAGTATAGGGCTAGACAGAGTTTAGTTGAACTGAGTGCACACTGTGCAAATTTCTACATCCCACATGTGCAGCACATTATACAGTACATACGTATGTGCTGCGGGATGTAGGAATTTGCACAGTGTGCACTCAGTCCAACTTAACTCTGTCTAGCCCTATACTTGTCTATAGCCTCATGTATGTGTAGCCCTATGCTCGTCTAGCCCTATGCCTGTCTTGCGCTTTGCCCACCTAGCCCTGTACCGTTTTTGCAACAACCCTTGTTCCAAGTGTTTTTAGGGAATCCTTTTTTGATAATGGCTTTTTGCACAATCCTGTGTCAATCCTATATCCTTTTACTATTTTAAATGGTTTTTATACACCCTTGTTCGTGTGGTTTTTCCTTTTATAGCGAAGCATTTGCTTAAATAGGTTTCCACTGCAGTTGAGAAGTAACACAATCAAATCTTGTAAGATAAATAAACTATAATCTATATATTATGCAGTTACCTAATATCAATGTATATATATACCCATCTAGAAACAAATGCTCAAACAAAAAGAGCGCTAAAGTCAACAATCATCGAAGTACAGAACTTGTGTATATACATACGTACGCGTACATCTAGTCTTGCATAGCCATTTCGCTGATCCAAAAATGGCTGATCCGGCGAATGTATGGGAATTGCCTATTGCATTTTTTCTTGCTTTAGAAGTGTAAGTGTTGCTTCAAAACCTACCACATGTGGGACATGTCCATTTGCATTTTAATGGATTCTGAAAGTCGGCGATTTTGTTACTAACAAATTCGCTTCTTCTCTCTTATACGTATCAAAAATGGTAAACAACGACATTTAGACTGTATGAACACACTTGAGCTACACATCTGTCTATATTTCGACCAAATTTTTCGCCTGTCGTTCGAATACTCGCTGCTTTTCCAAGCGGCTGTATTTAGCAGTTATTCCTCTCAAGTAAATTAAAACTTTGGCCTAGAGACACAGAATATGGACTAAACCGTCCCTAATAAGTCTACCCAATATTCTACTGATGGGGATTTTTTTTACTGAAAGAGTTCCCAAGATAATCGACAAATACTAAAAAAGTACTAAAATAATCAGTAATAACTCTTTGGAAACTCGCGGCATCAAAATCGCCATCGATGAAAAGTTGACGCATTCGATATAGATTACTGTAAAACACTCAAAAGCTTCCTACGTTGATCCGCTGATTTACTTGACGACATGGCATTTTGCAAGAAGAATTTGCTTAGCTAAGGGCCGATTATCACATGATAGTCATGTGACATGAGCTGTGATGTAATCACATATTGCCCCTACTGAAGTGTGTAAATTCCTACATCCTGCTTCAAATTATTAGCTGTGGGGCTTAGGAATTTGCACACTGTACCCGGTCCAACCCACCTCTGTCGAGCTCGCTGTCCAACTAGCCCCATGTTTGCCTAGTCCTATGCCCATCTAGCTCCTTGTATACCTAGCACTATGCCAGTCTAGACCTATGCATGTCCATCCTCATGCCCGTCTAGCCCAATGTATACCTAACCTTCTGTATGTCTATACCTATGCCTGTTCAGCTATGTGCAGAAAACAACTCTCCTTGTTCCAGTGATTTTTGATGATTGACAATTTTTCATCCCTACATCTTTTATCCATTTTCAAATGTTTTTTGTACAGTTAACACATCTTGCACCATGAGAAACCAGAAGTAAAAAAGACACCCCATTCTAAATACCACAAGAATTGACACCTTCAAGCGCCTTGTGTCTTTAGTAGAGAGAATTCGATTTTTCGTTGTAACTCTTTTTAGAATAGCTTTGTATATTACTAAGTTGTGTTCCATTTACACTTTGAAAGCCAAGGCTTACAGATATCAAGTCAGAGAAGGGGTTTACTGCGTTTTCAGAGAACGCAGAAGCCATAAAGTTACAGTTATCGGCCGTTGTGATGCGCATCCATATCCTCAGTTCAAACGAGTTTGTAAGGACTTGCCTTACCCAGTACAGCTGTCTGATGGTTCCCTGGATGAAGGATAACAGCTGTACTGCGATTATTCTGGGAAGAAAGCTTTGTGCTGAGAGCTAGTTGAAAGAGAAGAATGATGCAGGCGAGTCAACAATTCGGCCTTGTGGAAAACGCTAGTTGCTCTTCTCAAATCAGTCCCTAGGTCCTTTTCTGAACACAAACAATACTCCTGACCTTGATGCTTTTGGGATTTGAAAACTCCATTTGGGGCTCTCAATCTGGTGAAATTTAGCTGTATTGAAGAGTTGACAACTGGCCTTTATCTCCACAGAAGAACGGTTTTCTCCTTTTCTGAAAGCTCTAACAGGACTTAGACTCTACTATCATTTGTTACTATCAGTACTTCTAATATTTTGTATCTTTTGCCTTTGCAGATTGTATATTTGCATGTTATCTTAATCATTGGTCAATGTTCGTCCGATAAATTTGAGCGCGTTCTTTGAGATCGATTTGCTCGAAAATTTTGCATTAGCAGCAACATGTTCTATATAATATTATCATTGGATAGCCCTATATCTTTAGCCTTTCCAATGATGTAATGTTTGACCAGGGTTACTATAGAAAGTAACAGGGGAAAAGACGATCTAAATTTGCATTGCGATCACGTAGGTATGTTATGTCCGATCTGGACATAAACAAAAATGGCCGCCGTTATCGAAGTAGTGAAATCAATCGGTCTGTTTTGCATGTGCACGAGTAGCGATGCCAAGAAAACGCTTTGCATTGTTTCTTAAGCATATCTACTTTGGATCTGAGTGTTTTAGATTCTTGTGGAGAGACACAAAACTTCGTGTGACGAGTTTTTCCAACTGTATAAGAAAACATAAAAATGCAAAAACGCGGTGGTAGAAACTTAGGCTTTTGGACACAAAACTGGGCTCAAAAGAACACACAGATATCGAACTTCTTAAATCCGAATCAGGGTCGTTAGGCTCCACTGATTGGCTGTTATGTCCAACGATTTGTGCAAAATTCTAGGGTGAGCAGTTATAATCCGTTGGACATAAAGTAAACAAAACAACGTACAAAGACCCTGATTCGGATTCTAGGGGTTTGACCCTTTGCGAACAATACCTCAAAGTTTCATGCTGAGAATCGGAGATTTCTACCACCGCGTTTTTCGATGAAGTTTTCTTGTGGTGAAAGTCATCTTCCTTCGGTAAAGTCACGTGACATCACATGCAATTCTAGCTAGGGCATAGACTGAGGTCTATGGCTAGAGTTGTATGTGCTCGCGTGGTGAAAAAACGTTTTAGTGCAAAAGGCGGAGATCTGGATGATGGCTTTTAAACCTTATAAAGTGGGTTTGAAATGAACGTAGGATCAATATTTACATTTTCACCGCGTATACTTTTTAATTCTATACTCCTTGGCTGTTATGTGCAGCCTTTTGTGGCTTTCCAGCCAGAACAAGACAAGAAATAGTGCGGCATATCTCGAACGAAACAACCAATCAAAAGTATACGCAGTGAAATATAGCTTTACCTCTTAGAAATTCTCCTTACATTTTTGTAGTCATGGACCGCCATTTGGATCTCAGCCTTTCACAAAGAAATTTGCCCCGAAAAAAACTTCTCTCAAGGCCAATTCAACCATACGATCTTACGTAGCTCCGTGGTTCTAAACGATCAAAGAAGTTGGAAAAAGATTGTCAACTTTCCTCGACGTCGAATCTTCCCTTCCAATATCCAGTTATACTTAAAATCGGCGTACATTCTATCCAACCTGCCGAAGAAAGCGTTAACATCCAAAAACTAATGCTTAGAATTTCGAGAATAGAACGTGCTGTGTAAAGTTGGGTAGGGTCTGGAGCTTCTACTTTCTTGTCGAGGCTTTTCCTAAGCTGATTCACGTTACTGGCACATGAACAACCCACGCAATTCAGTGGTAATGAAATTCATACTGTGAAAACCACAAAACGCCCATGTTTTGGCTAGATTCGGACATAACTTACCTGCGCAGGGCGCATATGGTGTATGGTATTTCACCAAAATACCATACGCCGTATGCGCCCTAATCGCAATGTAAATTTAGATCGAGTTTTCCCCTGTTACTTTCTATAGTAACCCAGCCAAACATTACATCAACGGAAAGGCTAAAGATAGGGCTATCTAATGATGTATAGAACGTGGTGCCTCCAATGTAAATTATTGAGCAAATCGATCTCAAAGAACGCGAACGAAACTATCGGACGAACTTTGAGAAATGATTACGATAACTCCAAAATACACCATGTACAAAGGCAGAAAATACAAAACAGATAAAATACTGACAGGAACAGATGATAATAGTCTTGTTAGAGCTTTCAGGAAAGGAGAAGACAGTTCTTCTGCGGAGATGACGGCCAGTTGTAAACTCTTCGCTGCAGCTCAATTTCACCGAGTTCAATGTTGCAAATGCAGTTTAGAGGCGCCAAAAACATCTAGAAGTAGTATGTGCATTCAGAAAAGGACCCTGTGGCTGATTCGAGGAGAAAACTACCATTTTCCACAAGGCCAAATTGCAAATTGCTGAAAGCATTCCCCCAAAGACGACTAGCTCTCAACACAAAGCTTTCTTTCAAGAGTGTCGCAGCAGAGTTGCTTTACTACATCTTATGAACCATGAGGCGGCTCTATTGAGTAAGACAAGACCTTATAAACTTGTCTGAATTGAGAATATCGAAGCGCATCGAAACGAACGAAAACCGTAAATTTATAGCTTCTGCGTTTAGTGAAAACGCCGTAAACTCCTTCTATGACTTGATATCTGCACTCCTTGGCTTTCGAACTGCAAATTGAAGAGCACTTGGCTATATCCAAAGTCATTCTAAAAAGAGTTATAGCAAAAAATCGAACTCCCTCGATAAAAGACACAAGGCGCGAAAAGGTGTCAATTCTTGTGGTGTTTAGACAAAGTCCTCGTACTACTTCCGGTTTCTTATGGTACAAGATATGTTAATATATATATTTCTATCCCATGCAGTTTGTGAAAGATCAAAGGAAAAACTGGGCATGTATGGTAGTTATCACCTGGAGATTAACTACCAGGTGTTAATAGAGTCAATTTAGTGTTAATGAAATCAATTGTTGCCAATCAAGTCTACTGAGTGAAAATTAATTTGCATGGAATAGAAGTTAGTTATATCCCGGTTCACTCACTGATATCCAGGTCATCGCCCGCGACCTCGACTTCGCCTCAGTCTAGGGCTATAACCTTGATGTCATGCTTGTACCAGGATATAACTATAACATAATCATTATATATATACCAATTTGTTTGATATAGGTTTTATATACATTATCTAATATATATTGATTTTGTGCCTCATCAGGTATCTCATCTCAGTGTCTGCTGTACATGTGTGCACATTATTAAAAAACCATAACTGATTGATTGATTGATTGATATGTGGAATAAATGTGGAATAGCATGTGTTACTGAGATTTCCGTACCTTAACATCCTTTAAACTAACTTCAAGACGTGTCGCTGAGCTTTGGTAATTAACAGATGTTAATTTTGACTTTTGCAGGTCCTCCTATATTGTAGAATGATAAGTGATTACCACAATATCAATTAACACATTAAGCTTATTATTGATTGTAACCTTAAGTGTTGTACACTCCATCTCTGCATCTTTAGCCCTTTTGATTAGTGCCTTCTTCTCCATTTCAAGAGTGCCATTGGCTTGTTCCTTTCTTTCAAGTGTGTCTTGTAGTTGTTTAATAATGCGCTACAAAATAGAAGTATATAATGTATTATCAAACTGACAAAAATAATCCAAAATTACATTGTTGTCAATTCTATCTATCTATCTATCTATCTATCTATCTATCTATATATATATATATATATATATATATATATAATATAATATATAATGAAGTTTTTTTCGTTCTTGAATAGGGGCCGGGAAAACCATTCTAGCTGCTTCACCATTCATATGAGACGTTCGAAACGGTAACATTTGAGAAGTTCACATGTCTGCCTACTAGTACAGCCTTATCTTGATACTCTAAAGCTTCCACAAGTCGAGAACAGAAGTTGCAAAAAAGACCAAAATTTTCACACCTCCTAATTAGTGCAGACATGTCCCACATGCGTTAGCGTAGTCCCCGGCTTTAGATTGAGCCACACCAAAGAACGCCATTTTCATTCCACATAACTAGGATTTTCTGGTAAATTATCGCATAATCATTGCAAAACACCGTAAAATGGTATTGTAACTTTTTGTATGTGTTTTAACTTCGTTGTAATCCATATTAGAAGGTCATACTTACAGATTGTATTACTATTGCTACGTGTATGCTTCATATAAATTTTGAACAAAATGTGCTAAACTTTTGTTATCTTCCACAACCACCGGTAAAGCCACTATCGTGGTTCATCCACAATAAAGGGATAACAAGGCTAGCATAAATTAATGCTGAATGTTTCAATCGGAATTAGTCTAATACACAAATACAGGACCTTATTTGTTTTACTGCATACTGTAGTACCTCTTTTGAGAGACCACCCTCATGAAAGACCACCTCTTTCACCAGCCTTACAACAAGTGCACATATGTTCATACTAAATTCCCCCTCATCAGAGACCACCTCCTTTGAAGACCAGTTTTTCCTGTCCCTAAGGGTCGTCTCTTAAAAGAGGTACTACTGTACTGATTGTTTGTCAGCTTTCTAATACGCTCAATATAATATAGAAAAAACAGAAGAAGAGCTTTCTTTTGAAGCCCATTGTTTGCGTCAATCCCATTTCACACGCGCTGTAAAATATTGTGCCATCCCAAATCAGCCAAAATTGTGTATTCTTTGATTTTTCCACGTGTTGAGGGAATAGACACATTTACCTTCACAAATGGACATGAAATGTTTTTTAATCAAAATGATATGTAACACGTCCAATTAAAACCTCATTTCAAGCAAGACATTAGACCATTTTCAAATTGGCACATTGGCCAAATTGTATTGGGAGGATATATAGGAAGGTTAGGACATTATACTTATACTGGCTAAGGTGGCTAACAATTGCATGATTTTTGAACCTATAAGTATAATAATATAGTGTTACATATGTCCTCACAAATGTGCCTGTGTATATACTTAATACTAGTACCATTTTTTGGATATGCAATATTATAATAAGGTTTAAGATTAATATAATAGATGTGCTCTAATTTTGTGTGGTTAAATATTTGCATTATTTGCAAATTGGAAGTCATCCTCAAAAGTTTACACCTGCGAAAATTTAGACCAGGCTCTTGTGCAATGTCTAAACATGGCCGTCCGCAAATATAAAAATGTGAAATTCACTAAGAGCCAAAATCTGTGAAATTTATGCCCCGCAAAAACTTGAGTGCATATGGTATCCCATGCATGGGCCATAATTGATTGTAACCATATAATATTATCTTCTAATGAAAAATTAAGTTCAGAGAATTTTGTGATAAGATAATAAATTGCCAATAATTGAAAGATATTGACAAATAATTAGAGATGCACAGAAGCCATCTTTAATAAGGGTGGAGGTCAAAATGGCCGCATGAAGCTTTCACATCATGGCTTCAGTTCAAGGATACCATGCTTATATAGGGGTTTGGGAACGCAATGTATACATAAAGTTATACTTTCAAATTGGAAATTATTAATTTATATTTTTAAAGCATTGTGTGGAGACAACAACAAAAATATGAATATCACATATTTCATCAGGAATTATATTAGAAGTGAACTGATTGAAGCAAATGATGAAAAATTAGAAAATATGCTGAAGTTCTCTTACATCTTCAAAATTATTAGTGAAAGTTTCAAAAAAACTAAATTAAATGACTATAGCTAATACTACCCTCTTATTTTGGCACACTAGTAGTAAATATATAACAGGTACATAATAAATATTTCTCTTGTATAATATTAATCATAACATGCATGCATGCCAGGGCTGCAGTTCGGGGGGGGGGGGGGGGCACAGGGGGGCACTCTCCCCCCTAGATTGCTGTTAATTGCTCCTCCTAGATTTGTAGTTGGACATACACTAAGCTTTCTTGAAAGGCAAGATTTATGGGGAAAGGGACAGAAAACAAGCTTTTGTGCTTTTAAATTAATATTAAGAACTATCTTAAGACCACTGTCACCAATCCCTTGACTTCTTCAAATGTTCACTGTTGGTATCTTATATTTCAAGGTTTACAAGCATTCCAGACGTGATCAATGCAGTCCACAATGTCAGGAGTTACTCAAATCTTCAATTCCTACTGAGAACCAAAATGCTACTACTGTCAGCTAGGGATGTCACAACTTTTTAGGGAGTATTCACTAGCTCTTGTCCCTACTTCTGTTACGCAGTTGCCCCCCCCCCCCCTCCTCCCCTCCCCCAGCATAGCACGCATGTGCAACTGCAGTGATGTATTCACAAACCTTTTGAAGTGATCTAAAATGGCCTCAGAGACCTTATCAAGCTTAAAAGTGATTATTTTTTCTGGGGACCATAATATTATATCCTTCACATTCATACCTTCCAGCTAATACCATACGGTGGGAAAGTTTTGTAGAGTAAAATATTTGCAAATCATGCTATTTCACGAATTTCGAATTCGCTACTAAACTTTCGTGAATCCTTAACTGCATGCTTCATGTAACACCCTAGGCACTTATGGGATCATTTCGTATATAGTGTCCATGGTAGAAGACACTCATTCTCTTCACGATTGTCAGCAAAAATGATTGCTGAGGATACTGCAGTTTATGATTTTCAGTCCAAGATCAGAGGCTATTATTTTATAGGGAAATTTGACATCCTTCTATGCGTGTGAACAAGTCCAGAGATTTTTCACGAAGCAAAAGTTTCACGAATGCCTACCTATTCACGAAATTCATGAATGTTTTACCCCATTTCTCGACTTGTAGAAGCTTCAGAACATCAAACGATGGCTTAATACATAGGTAGACATGTAAACGTTTCGAGGAATAGCCTTTCAAAAGGCTTACTCCAATTGCAAAGAAGTTTGTGAGTCTTTCCCGACCCCTACTAAAATGCGAAAGTCTTCGGGCGCTAACTGGTGAAATGCTTCCAAGACTATTTATTCACATAAATCGCTATAGCAAAACATTTACTAACTTTTCCATGCGGGTGCCATCGCCATTCCTCTCCGAAGCCGAGATCACCAAAATTGGCCATCAAAGGGCGAAATTCTAGCTCCTATAACTCGGGACAGGAACAACGCTTCTCTTGCACCCACATGGAAAAGTTTCTAACTACAAATAGCTCAATGCTGACACCAAGAGACTGTCTCTAGCTTGTTTCCTCACGTTGCGTCCAGCCGAAAACTAAAATTTTAAAGAACATCCAGTTAGGTCACATGCCAGCATGTGAAAGAGCAACGGTGACGACAGAAAACGTCATTTAACGCGGATTTGGTTTCGTATACGCCCGAATATCCACCCGAATCACGAGATAAAAGCGTGACTAATAACTTATAGGCGCCGAAAGATAACGTTTCACCCCTATGCAAACGAAGGATCACTATCATAACAAATCTGGACATGTCCCACATGCGCTGCCATACAGTATTACACATGCATGCAATACACACCTTCACAATACCACAGACTTACCCTTCCTATATAGCTCCCTGAAAGACATGCTAAGCATTATAGTTACCTTCCCCCCATCGTTCCATATTGCATTGCCTCCCATCCCCCAAGATTTTAGGAATCTCAATTTGCCCTCCCCCAGCCCCAAATTCTGTATGCAGCCCTGCATGCATAATATTATTTCAAACCTTGCCTGTGTATATAAGTGCATGTACCAAGTGGTTAACCATGCATGCATCCATGCAAGGTAAAATGAAAATTGATTAAAGTAATTTGTTCTCACTTACATCCTTGTATTCACTGTCCAATTTCAAGCTGCTCTTATCCTTCTGAAGGTCTTGCTGGGCCCTTTTAGTTTCACTGAGTTCACTCTGCATCAAACATGGCAAAATAATACTTATTAAGTAGTCCATAAGAATGCACACATATATACATTCTTTAATTATTATCCTACACATCAACAATCACTGGTCCACCAACACACATCATTTAACGCACGTATGGACTGCAAGTACATACTTAAAACAGTTAAGGATAGATACATGAGAAATATTATAACTTTGAACAGATTAATGTTTTGTAAATGGTATATAGTAAGAGTTTGCATTAACTTTTAAAACTGTTACAATACTTCAATCTATGTGGATGTCTACATTGCTTCAAACCTGTATGTCTGAAAGGCTTTCTCGTCATCTTTGCTTGAATTAGCATGACTTACCGTATAGCGGGGAATTTTCACAAAGTAATATTTTCATGAATTTCTCGAATACCCCAACATTCATGAAAGTTTTGATTCGTGATATCTTACGACTTTATTCAGACATTGACAGCTACGTCGGACTTAAGTACACGCCAGGTAATTGCACCATTGTTCCTAAATAATATTACTATAACACAACTTCTAGCTTATTAGATGGTGCAAGATGAGTTA
Organism: Halisarca cf. caerulea; assembly: GCA_963170055.1. Classification (NCBI taxonomy): domain Eukaryota; kingdom Metazoa; phylum Porifera; class Demospongiae; order Chondrillida; family Halisarcidae; genus Halisarca; species Halisarca cf. caerulea. The sequence continues at coordinate 45,576 of CAUJGJ010000214.1, read as the reverse complement.
AAAATGACCCTTCATGCCTAAGATTAGCCTTCATAACATGATCACAACTGTCATCATGGTTACCATTTATCATACTCTCTTTTTCAAAATGTCTGCTTGGACATTTATTATTATATTCCTTAACCAATTATACGCCATAGTTATTATATCATGCAAACACCTCATGGCCAAATTAATATTTACTAAAACAGGTGCAAAAGCCTCCCCATGTGTGAAAGAAGTGAGGAAGTTTAAAAGAAAGCAAGAATAACTGTAGAAAGCTCAAAATACATGACAATAGTGTCCTCTATGGCAAAGCAGTGGTACACACAACAAAGCAACGGCATATAACTAAGAAGCTGAAGCTACAATCGCAGGTAAGTTATGTCCAGTTTTGCCATAAAACAAAATGGCTGCCGCTTTCGAATGTCTCGAATTCAAGGCCTTGTTTTAACTTCTTGTAGATGCCAAGCCCCTAAAACAGCCCAAACAGCAAGTATAACCTTTATATGTTATGTATGTGTACATAAAGCAACCAACAATCTTTTGCAATTTCTGTATGACCGATTTTCCGTCACCATATGAAAATAGTAAAGATTCAAAAACGCGGTCGAGAAAATCTCCGAGTTTGAGCACACAAGTCAATTCACAGACACAACATCTTACTTTCCTGGTTATGGGAGAGCGATAGTCCATCCCTTCGCTGTTATGTCGAAGGATTTCTGCTTCAAAAGTACGGTAGTAACAGCAAACGGCTTGACATAAACTGAACAGCAAGGTCTACAGTCTTCCCATAACCAGCATTTGAAGTTCGGTCCTTAACCGATTATACGCCATTTTTATTACGTCATGCGCACGCCTAATGGCCGAATTAATATTCACTAAATAGATGCGAAAAGCCTACCCAGGGTGAAGGAAGCGAGGACGTCTAAACGAGAGCAAAAATAACGGCAGAAGCTTGAAATAAGCAACAATAGTTTTCTCTCCGGTTAAGCAGCAGCACGAACAACTAAGCAGTAGCTTAGAACTTAGAAGATACTCTACAAGAACGTGTAACACGAGCGCCAAAGTTGCTTCGAAGACTTTTCGTTCGTTTACGGTCAATTCTCGCCCTTTGTGCAATTGTCGCATATCATTTAGGCAAGCGTTGTCCAGGCTATCTTCGATGCTAGTTAGAAGGCAATATGGCTTTCCAAGGCGGAATAACAACGAATCTTACAGTTGCCATTTTTTCTTACGCCCAGTGCCAAAGTTGCTTCGAAGACTTTTCGTTCGTTTACCGTCAATTCTCGGCCTTTGTGCAATTGTCGCATATCATTTAGTCAAGTGTTGTCCAGGCTATCTGCGATGCTAGTTAGAAGGCAATATGGCTTTCCTAAGCGGAGTTACAACGACTCTTACGGTTGCCAATTTTTCTTACGCCATATGGCGTATTTGGCCATAACCTGCATTACGCCATATGGCGTAATTGGCGCATAATCGGTTAAGGGATAATCTGACATAGTTTCAAATACATAGACCAAAGTTTGCTCGACCGCGTTTTTGGACATAACTTTCTTATGGACAAGAGTTCTTCTTAAGCCTTGGTAACATGTTCACCTCGTCTTCTCGAGTGTACAGAGGCTAATTAATACGCGCACATACAGTCATAACTTCGGAGGCAAGTCAGAACTTTCGAAGCTCGATCGCTTGCAAATTTGCAAAGTTTACAGTTTAACTACCATCGATTTGCTAACTTGGTCAGCCAGACTCCCTTCTATTGATGGTGTAACCATTCAAATCGTGAATTTTAGCGAGATGGTCACACGGTAAAAACGTGATAATTTGTATTAGGCATGACGATTTAATTGCATACCTGTCAAAACCACAAGATGCCCTTTGTAACCACGAATTTGCCATAACCTACCTGCGATTGCAAGAATGCTTAGTGTGAGCACCAATTTGAAAATTGTTTCTAAAACTCTTTATTAGTTTTTGGTCGAATATCGTCCTTGGGGCAATTGTTACATATGTGATGGGATCTGAGAAAAGGGGTCACTTCGCGTATATTTTCAAATCGCATTTTTTGATATCACTCAAGAGATACGTCATTGTAGATCGTTAACAGCATTCGGATATCTTACTTTGTTCAGGAGATATGCTCCGTTTACTAGCCTATACTAGCAATCAGTTAATTCGCGAACGAGTATTTTTGATGACGTCACATACCCATAATATGGCTGCCACAGATTTTATATTTTTTGCTGTCGTTTGGCAGTGATTCATTATACACCTGTCAACTAGGAGTCAGCAGTTAGTTAGTTGTCAAAAGGGACTATTGCGATAAAATGCGCTTCCTTTGAGTACCCTTTTCATTCCGAACGGCAATCTCCTCACTTCATCCGGATAACAAAATGGCGTACTTCCGGGAGGTGAAACAAGAGCCGTAACTCCAGATTGGCACATCGTAGGCAAGTTTCGCTTTCAGAGGATATTCTACTAAAGGTCTAAAGTCAATTTATCCAAAAAAACAAAAATCGAACTTTGGTCACTTAGAAGGTATTATGTCCACGTAACCGCATTGTATACTTAGCGCGAAGTAACCCCTTTTCTCAGATCCTGTCACATATATATCATTTAGTAAAGCGTCATTCAGGCTATGTTCGAAGCACGTTAGAAGGCTGCAATATGGCCTTCTACAGTGGAACGACAACTAATCCTATGATTGCCATTTTTTCTTATGTCATATGGCGTAATTGGCCATAACGTGCATTTCAGCATATGGCGTAATTGGCGTATAATCGGTTAAGAACAGACAGTGCTCAAGGCAGATTTTGGATTCAAGTGAGCAAATGTATGAACTACATGTAATACATGCATTGGTACCTGATCTACAGCAGCCATACTAGGAGTAGGTGACCCAAATGCTATAAGTGCCATTGTGATCTAGCACGAAGAAAAGTCACTTCATTTCGTCAGGGTTTCTGAAACTGCCAAAATGCAGCGAATTTTCTTCAAAATTGTAACGAAGGCAAAAAAAGCTGAAGGATAAAACACCTTAATTCGTAAACCTGATACCATTGTTGCAGACATAAACCATTATAACATATTCGCAAGTAATTCAGGATGAGGGGCGGCAGCCCCACGGGTTTTTTATCCGAATTACTTGTTTAAATTTACTCATATTGTTGAATGGCTGTGGTTAACATCGAAGGAAAAAGTGTGCTTTGTTTTTGGTAATTGCACACTTTTTGACCTTTCCAACCACAAGTGTGCTTCATTTGTAATTGTCACCTATAAGCGCCTAGTGATATGTTAGCAATTAACTTTCATCAATTACACCTGGCTGTTTGCCAATGGACAAGCACCTCAAACACTGTAATTCGAAACCCCAACTATAAGCGCCTACAACAAGTCAGTTATTATATGAGCAACTGTACATTGGCTCTTTATTGCACTCACCCTCAGAACTCGAGCAATAAATACACCGATGCACAGTTGGTCATACAATAACTATTACATAGTGACCCCTTTTCTCAGATCCACATGCACACACAATTTATGCTGTAGTTATTATTGCTATAAATATATACTTACTGAAACTTGTCTGTACTCCTTCGTCTTTGTACTAAGCTCCTTTTCAACCTTCTTGAGTTCTGATCTCAGAAAAGCAACAGCATCTTCTTTTTGTTTTAGTGCTAAATCTTTTTGTTGAGCTTTAGCCTATAAAAATCATATAACTAGGAATACATCTATGCACTTGCCTCACAGGTAGTATAATATGCAAACTATACCATGATTGTGTATTGTAATGCACAGAAGTAGGCTATATAAGTGTAGCATAATAATAATTTCATGCAGTTGCCCAGCACTGTGCCTTGTTCAGACTGCGTTGTCATAGCCTAACTGAATGCTGGTCCTCATGCATGCAGTTTCTTATATATACGCCAATCGCTGTGTCTGCTTAAACCTAAACCTATATATGATAATAGTATTTAATATTAATATAATTGAATGGCTATTTGAGGTGAACCTGAAAGACCATGCACCTGTCTTAAAAGACAGTATTTTTGGAACCACAGGGGGGGGGGCTCTCAAAACAGGTACCACTGTACATATTCTATTGTATGACGATGTTACCAATGATTGTGTCTATTGTTGAATATAGATAATGAGTTTGGAATATATAACATTTTTAGTCTAGGACAAACTTTGCCTTCAGCGGACCTTTAAATTGCTCTCAATTCACATGCAACTAACATGAAAAGAAAGAACAAATAATAAGTAAGTTGAAAATCATTCTGTGCATATGTGGGACATGTCTGCACCAATTCAGAGGTGTGAAAATTTCGGTCTTGTTTTTAGCTTCTGTTCTCAACTTGTACTAGCTTCAGTGCATCAAACTTGAGCTTACCAAATAGGTAGAGACATAAACTTTTCAAGGATTTCCCTTTTCAAAGGCCTGCAGTAACTATAAAATTGCAAAGAAGCTATATGCTTTCTTAAGCCATACTGAAAAGCTAAACGATTTGGGTGCTACATGGTGGAACTCTTCCAAGACTATTTGTTTCACATATTAAATTGCTCTTACTGTATAGCCGGAAAGGTTGGCAGGAAGAAATTTGGCGAATTGTGCCCAAGTTAAACATTGGCGGGTTTTACTTTGCATGGCGATTGCCTCCAGGGACACAATAAATATATTCATAATCTATGAATAATAAAATGGCTGTAGCAGTACGGATGCGCTGTTGCCTAGGGGAAATTCGAAGATCGAGAAGAGCGTGCACTTCCCGTACGTTATTGTTGTCTTTACTGTCGACAACAGAGTATCAGGGCACACCCCCGCCTAATACTAACAGGTTACTCTTTGTTTCTTCATGATAGATATTTTATGGGTATACGTAGAGTAAAAGATTTGGCTTCTTCAGCGAAATATTCAGCAGATTATACTTTGGTGGTGGACACAGAAATCGCCAATCCGCCAAAGTAAATTCCCCGCCAACCTTTCCGGCTATACGGTATAGCAAAACAATTACAAACTTTATCATGTAGCAGGAAGACATTTCCTCTCCAAAGCCAAGATTTGCAAACTTGGCTCTCAGAAGGCAAAATTCAAGCACCTATAACTTGCATGGGACAGGAGCAAATTCAAAGTTCTCTTGCTGCCACATGGAAAGTTGCATGCTATGTCATTTGAATAGCTCAACGTTGGCACCAAGAATCTGTCTTCATCTTGTTCCCTCGCATAGCATTCAGCCGAAACTAAAACTCCGAAGAATATCCAGCTAGGTCAGAAGCCAGCATGAGATAGAACAACTGTGATTACAGAAAACCTCCTTAAAGGCAGATTCAGCATATATGCACGAATATCAGCCTGCATCACAAAATATATGCGTGACTAATAACTTATAGCAGTGCCTTCCTCCAGATTTATCTGTATTTCCCATACACAGGTAAGTTATGGCAGATTCGTAGTTGCAAAGGACGTTGTGTGGTTTTTACAGAAATGCGATGAAATTGTCACGCCTAATACTAATTATCACGTTTTGCCGTGTGACCACCTTCCTAGTATTCAAGATTTAAATTGTTGCACCATCAATAGAAAGGGTTCTGGCCAACCAAGTTACCAAATGGATCTTAGTAAACTGTGTACAGGCAGATCTGAAAGTGATCGAGCTTCCAAAGCTCTAGCTTGCCTCCGCGTACGAAGGTGTATAAATTAGCTTCTCTATACTTAAGAACACGTGGTGTCATGTGATCAAGGGCTTTAGAAGAGCTCTTTTCCATAAGAAAGTTATGGCAAAAAGGCGGAGATCTAAACCTCTACTTGTGTGCTTAAAACATTCGAATGTGGTACATGTCCAATTAGGGCCAAAATGGCACGATATACATACGAAGCTTTTTATCTTTTTTTCTGCAGATGGTGAACGGTTCAGCCTTTAAGTTATTTGAACATGAACAAAATTATGTTTTTGTTAATATTTGTAAGCATTTTAACATTCTTTATAATTTTGAGCAATTTACAATTATACCTGAAGGACAATGTATAGGAAGAGAACAAAAACGCCGGTGGGCACTGGGAAAATCTCAATGGGGAACAGCAAATGCAGGTGTGACATGTCCCACATGTGAGTTTTCAACAAAATGGCCACCCTAAAGTTGGCTAAAATCACCCCCCACTTTTCTTACGTTTAGTACGCTTAAAGAGTACAACAGACCTAGAAAACTTTAATTCAACTATTGAATGCTACAGCAGTTCACTTAACATTGTTGTCACAGCTTCGAAAAGCCGAAAACACGACAACAGATTCGGACCTTCAAAATAGGTTAAGTGCAAAACCCGGTCATGTAAACGATCGTTTAGAGCAGCCAAACTTTGTTAAGAACCTTCTAACAACAATATCTAAATTTTCACCGTGTAAGAACTTACTATTCCTCTTTGTTCCTGAGATGTCCAGCAAAATGTTGTTTTTCACACAAAGTAAAACCACAAACTTGGGGACATGTCAGGAATAGGGCATGCTATCAAAATCTTACGTGGTGAAAATTTAGTTTTACCTGTTGTGATCTAACTGCCGCGACATGCCTCCTCTACACAACCGTTTAGATGACCGGGTTTTCGAAAGAATCTCATTCATTGAAGAAGTCTCTTTCTCGCCGTTTGTCACAAGGATGTCACGCGATATAATAACGTCACCAACCAAAGGTAACGATCGGTGAAATCGATACTTCTTCCAACACAAACAAATAACTTCAGAACATTTTGAAAACACTTAATGCGCATACTAAGACGAAATTCGATACAATTCTCTTCTGTTTGAGAGCAAAAAGGCTTATCGTTTGGGCTACTTCGAAAAAATATACACGTGACTGATGCGTGTGCATCAGTAAAATGTGTTATTATTCAATCAAATTCCTTTACAAACCACACAACGCCCCTTTACTTCCAGAAATGCACATGTTATACCTGTGAACCTATTAATATCATAGAAAACTGGATTATCTAGCGATCATTGTATGTTGCGGGAGTGAAAAGTCTCTTCCATTCGTGAGCAATTTATATAAGACCGCAAGAGCAAACTGTACTGCAAGTTTGAATTTCGTTCAACCTTCGAGTTTCAACTCCCGCAACATGGAATCGCTAGATTTTATCGAAAATTCACTTTTAAGTAAGCTTTTGTCCATTCAAAAGCTCTTTCCCACCGCCCACTGACGTTTTTGTGACATGTCCAGCAAGAAGGTGATCAAGAAGCTCAATCTCAAGAATATCATGTTATATTTACACCTCTGTAATGTTTTTTTATGCAATCTCGACGGCCGGGTTGACAAGTGACGACTGAATCACGAGCGAACTGCGTGACTAATAGCAAATTTACACGGCGAACATTAACTTTTATTACTATGCATTCCCGTGAGCCTTATCATAACAATCTGGACATGTTCCACATGCGTTTAAAGATTATCCTTTAAGGACTAAACTTGGAATTCTGATTAAGGGAAGATATTCGTCCTTTCTGTTCAGTTTATGTCACGCCGTTTGTTGCCACAGCCGTCCTGTTGGACCACAAATCCTTTGCCATAACAGCCAAGGAGTGGAGCAACATCTTCCCCTAATCAGGAAAGTAAGATTAGGATATGCTGTGTCTTATGAATCAACGTTTGTGTTAAAACTCGGAGGTCTTCACGTACGCCTTTTTGCGTATTTGTTCATTTTGATATGGTTTAAGAAAAGCGGTCATGCAACAGCTACAACATGTTTTTTGCTCTATAAATTACACAGGATCCACCGGGGCCTTTATTGCATATTTCAAAATGTGGGGATTTTAGGTGACAAAGTATTGGAATGTAGGGAATTTGCCACCTTTTTCATACACGTCATGACTACGTCTTAGGAAAACGTCACATGTGTCATCACAAGTTGCACAATCTCTGTCTGTAGCGGGAAATGTTTACATATTGCGGGAGCTACGATTTGAACATTTGCGCCGCCAAATCCGTCATTTTAAAGCTTTTAAAAGACGAATATGGGGATTAAAATTATCAAATACCACATATGGACAATTTGCGTACACAAAAGTTGCAATCAAGAACCATTCGCGCAAAGGTATTTACACAAAATCACCAAAATTGGTATCTGAAGCCTAGGTATTTCACTATAAAGTATCCAAACAATATCAGAATCATTCGATAATATCAAGAGTTACCCTATTAATATTGATGGTGAGAGGATTTTACAATAAAATAATACGAAGATCAGTTAAAATGACTGTAACTCACCCTTAATCGTTCGCAAGCAAAGATCGATTGATCAAAATCTAAGATTTAATGTCCAATTTCCTTCGCTGAGAAAAACTAAACAAAATGATGAAACTAACTTTGATATCGAAACTATAACAGTAACACAGCAAATTTTCATGCGCGCGACCATAATTTTGGAATGACACGTAACGTCATCAATGATGTCACATTGAAATGGCAGTTTCCAAACTGTTTCAAAAAGAATGTAGAATCCGCACGTCTAGATGGCCCTTCTTTGTGACGGAGACTGCAAAAACTATTTCAAAGTACCCTTGTGCATTTGCTTATTCTGAGTGGAGAAAATATAACCATGTACGCAAAAGATATAAGCATTTTTATGGTTTAATTTTCACTATTTTACAGCAGAAAAGTACATTTTTGGTTATATCTATGTCATTTGGGGTTATATATTATCCGCTCAGGAATACCTAATGCAGTCGACTTTACTCTTTCATTTGATACTAGTTTTGTTCCTATTGAAGCACTTCTAGACGTGCGGACATCAACATTTACTGCAAAAACAGTATCTTCTTAGATTTTCATTTACCTATTTTTGCATTCAATATGGGCTTGTTTTTTTCGTTTAATGTTTCGACAATAAGCATTAAAATGTGTAGAAGATTTAAAATGGGCCAGAAATTATTTCTGCGAGTCAAAATTGTCATGTATTTGTCACCCCTTTTTGGCGGCAGCCATTTTTTAGTTTTCTGAAATCCGCTGTAATGAGCCTGTGTCAAAATATGAGCATTCAACTCGCTATCTAGATGGTTTCTTGGTGCTTTAAACCTGTAGCAAGAACAAACATGGAGTTTGATTTGAGACATTTGGGGGACAGAAATGGCTACCTCTAAGAGTGAAACAACTTTCAATAGACTTTAAGTGTAGATTTGTCACTATCTGAGATTGAAATTGGTATCAATTTAGTTTCCAAGCCTGTATACCTCTTATTGACTGTAGTGAAAAGCCTGTGTTCAAAAGAATGCAAAACATCCACTTTGAAGAATGATTCCGTCCGTACAAACGTATACATTCAGATGAAGTTGGATGCTGCGGCAAGGTATTTGCCCAGTTCTAAGGGAGATACTGGAGCCTTCACCTTCGTTTAATTAGCTATAATACTTTAAAGTTGCACTTGATCTAAGTTTAACAATGGCCATTTCTGGTTGTTTTTTCCTTTGACAATGTTCCAGCTGTCATATTTGAGAAACATTGTTAACAAAATTCCAACTATATTGTGATGTGCAATTCCACGGATGAACCTTGAAAAATACGGATATTATAATATTATGTTATTTATATTGATGGGAAATCTAACAGGTTGGAGGCACTCTCATAGGTGCCATATATTAGCCTTTTATCACTACACAAACTGAATAGCACTATCATAACAGATCTGGACACATCCCACATGCATGCAATATAGGTTATACATTCCATAAGAATTCATGTGTCCTTTATGCACCCCTCAATCAGCCAAAGATTAGTATAAATCTCTAAATTGTGAGAAACCACTTGATTATAACACTATGCCCGGAACGATTTTCACAAACTCCAACAGATAAAGATACAGATAAAGATACAGTTTAGGTCGGATGTATAAATAAAGGATTCCAGAGGTATATAGTGGTCCACCCAAGTGTCTTCTTGCCCTCAACAAAACTGCCATTCATAGGATCCATTCTGTTGATTCATGGATTTTTAGAATTCATATGAAAGATGCTCAATATTATTATTATTATTGATATGTTAAAAACAGTCACTATAATTGACATGCACACAAGAAACTAACTAAATTCAAACAAGCCATGCATGGTTGGTTGTATACACCTACCTATGGCATACAGCAGGAAAGTTTTGCACAGTAAAACTTTCGCAAATTAAATCATGCTATTTAAATTTGTGAATTTTGTGACACTCAAAACTTTTGCAAAACACCAGGGTGCTTAATATGGAATTGTTTCTGTAGTAGATGCTTGAGCTCTTTGCAATTGTCGGCAAACATAACAACTGATGAAGTTGTATATAGTTTATGTTTTTTAGTCCAAGATCAGAGGCTATCATGTTTATAAGGAAATATGGCATCCTTAAGTTCTATTGTGTGCAAACAATTCCAGAGATTTTTCGCAATGCAAAAGTTTCACAGATGCCAACTCATTTGTGCATGAAATTTGCAAAATTTTGCTCTGCAAAACTTACGCCGCATACAGTAGTGGCTTGACATTCTAAGAACCTTCACATGCAAGTATTATAACAGAATAACCAATAGTATGCATGCATGCATGCACAAATTTATAACAATGTTACATTCAATTTGCATATTAACCCACTATCATTCCATTGATTGTAGAAGTCAATTGCCCTCGCTTCTCCTCGCTTTTTTTCAATTCACCTTCAATTTTTTGTTTCTCCCTGGTAAGAGCCCTAATATCTCCCTATATACACAATCACAACTGAGTATATAGTGCATATACAGTCACATGTGCCTGATACTGTAATAATAAAATTGTGCTACACACTTGAAGTTTCTGAACAGATGTTTTTGTATTTGCCAATGACTTCTTAGTTTCGGCCATGGTACCCAACTTCATGTCTTGGTCACTGACCATGTGCTGCAGAGAAACACTCACATTTCATTTTGATGCAAGAAATGGTTATATTGCAACATATAATAACATGCATGACATTGACCATGACATTGTATTAAACAATATTCACACTTAAATTCTCCACTTCTTTCTTTAGATTTTCAATTTGCACTTCCTTTTTCCTGCAGTCATCCCCTAACTATAAAATAAAACATACTAATCATTGTTTTGCATGCATTAAATTGCCTTGGGATGGAAGAAATTATATAACATTTTATGGACTTGGCATGCATATATACAATATGCAAAAAAAAGAAAGTTAAGAAAACCATGCACTCACATAAATTATAGATGGGATATATTTACTTGTTGCATGTATGGCTGTGGTTAACGTCAAAGGAAAAAAGTTAGTCTCGCTCCCAGACCACCCTCACCGCATTCAAAATGGCAGCGAGAAGGGTGGTCTGGTGACTTAAATCCAAAACCTTGTCACGCCAGAACAAATAATTCTGGCCAATCAAATCGCCGCTTGATCACGTGATAGAGAATGACACGTAATTCACGTTATACACTAGATCAGGAAGAATGGCCAGTTTATTCGATGTTCCCAGATTGTAAGCGACTAGTGTTTCGGAGAAGGTTATTGAAAAATGTCTCTCATCGGCGATAGCGAAGCTTGGATATATAGTTCTGCAACGGAAGACCAGCGAAGGGTTATTTTAAGCTTTGTTAGTGGTCGGGACGTCTTCGTTTCTTTGCCAACGGGAGCAGGAGTGTCTCTCTGTTACACTCCCTTGTTGTATCTCTTTGACTTTTTAAGGGTTCGGATATCTCCTGATACCGCAGCACCTCTCAAGCATTCTAGCATAGCAGTAGTTCGACATCACGCGAAATGTCATCGATGTCACGTGTTTTTTGATTAGATACTCCCACGAAAAATATGGGAAACTCGACTAAAGTCACCAAACCACCCTTCTCGCCGCCATTTTGATTGTGGCAAGGGTGGTATGGGAACAAGACTAGAAAAAAGTGGGCATTGTTTTTGGTAATTGCACACTTTTTGACCTTTCCAACCACAGGTGTGCTTAATTTGTTATTGTCACCTATAAGTGCCTAGTGTTATGATAACAATCAAGTTTCATCAATTACACCATGCGGCTTGCCAATAGACAAGTACACTTTGGCATCTCTAATGCTGTAATTCAAAACCTAAACTATAAGCACCTATACAACAAGTCAGTTATTGTATGACCAACTGTGCATTGGCTCTTTTAAATTGTTGCACTAGCCCTCAGGAGCTTCGCACCCTTGGGATTATACTCCTTCATAGAGGGCAACACAAATGTTTCAAAGCGACCATAGTGAAGTTATAACTGCCGGAATACAAAAAGATTATACTGTAGTTAGGTATATATTTCAGTATTAGCAGATATTTGGCCAACCTTGGCCATGATTACGCATGTGGGACATGTCCATTCGCACTTGAATGGCTTCTGAAAGTCGGCGACTTTGTTACTAACAAATTCACTTTTTCTCTTGTGTGTATCACAAATGGCAAACAACGACATTTAGACTGTATGAACACATTTAAGCTACACATCTGTCTATATTTCAACCAAATTTTCCATTTATCATACAAATACTCGCCGCATGTGGGACATGTCCAATTCGCACTTTTATGGCTTCAGCGGTTACAAAATTTACCTTCGCTTTTTTGTTTAATTTCTCTTGACAAAATAGCGCTATCTTCTAGCAACTGGTATCATCGTATAGACAGCTATATTACCTTTCGTTTGATGCCAAACTTGAAAGTATTCTGTTCAATCTAACAAAAGTATACGCATTCTCCCTCAACATATTAGAACATGAAAAAAGGCCGGGAGGCAGTGCAGCTTTGAAGCTGGGGGCATAAATATTGGTATACAGGTTCCTTATATAAGTATCTAAAACTTCCATGTGTGGGATTGGAAGATCTGTAATAATTTTAGAGAAAATCACTGAAAACCGCGATTTCATACAATGTAAGCTCACCTTTTCGCCTATAACTTGTGAATGCGGCAATGGATCAAAATCCCCCACATGGAAGTTCTGTATTATCCTATAATACAGCCGAAAAACGAAGAAAAGTAGGGCAATGGGCGGTTTGCCACTGCCTCTCAGCCATTAAAGTTTTCACTGGCCTAGAAGTACCTAGCAGCCATTTTGTCACATGACTGTCGCATGATACATTGAAGTGATGTCACCTTAAGGAATCACTAGTAAAGTGGAATAGAGGCATAATTTCCGTATTCTCAGACTAAGTTCTTTCATTTCGTACCTTTTCGTCGCTGATATGTAGTCTTACTTCGCCGAGAAAGACAAACAACTTCTAAATTTTGGTGCTGCAATTTCGTATGCGCACTAAAAGTCGTCAAAGATCAAAGACGATCTTTTTCTGAAGGAAAGTAGCCTGAAGAACCTCTAATCTGGTGAGCGCGGTAACCTAGACTTTTACTGACGTGTTTAAACTACAATTTGTCTTTTGATTCGCTTAGTTTTGCATCGCCAGCCCTTTCTGTTTCTCCTTTACGAGCATCAAGGGAAAGCAGCTGGTGACGCGAAACTAAGATTCATCGTAGGAGAAAGTTTGAGGCCTTGAACGAGTCAATCTTTGGCATTTTGACCGTCATGTAGGGCTGTTTTGAAATCCTTACATCAAAATCTTTTACCAAAGTCACAGGCTGGTCACATGACATTGTATCGCAAAGCCAGCTAAGGTTGTGAAATTCCTTCTATTAGACACCTCCGCTGAAATTCTAAGCTAGCGGACATGTCCCACATGCGGCCACTTTTCAGCTGTATTTAGCAGTTATTCCTCTCAAGTAAATCGAGACTTCGGCCTAGAGACACAGAATATGGACTAAACTGTCCCTAATAAGTCTACCCAATATTCTACCGATGGGGATTTGTTTACTGAAAGAGTTTTCAAGATAACGGACAAATACTAAAAAGTACTAAAATAATCAGTAATAACTTTTTGGAAACTCGCGGCATCAAAATCCCCATCAGTGAAAAGTTGAAGCGTTCGATATAGATTACAATAAAACACTCAAAAGCTTCCTACGTTGATCCGCTGATTTACTTGACGACATGGCAATTTGCAAGAAGGATTTGCTTAGCTGAGGGCCGATTATCATATGATAATCATGTGACATGTGCTGTGACGTAATCGCATATTGCCCTTACCGAAGGGTTTGAAGTGATTGATCTCTGCAATGATTGATGCGCCGTAAGCAGGAGGAATTCAGTTGAGGAAGAACATTATGCGAAGAAGACAGACGGTTTAACAAACTATAATATCGACGATTGAAGAAAAGCGAACTGGACATTCAGCGCCCGATCGGTGACATCGAAGAACAAGGTGCATAATCTGAGTTTGATCTTAAATTCAAATAGAAAAGTCGGTTTTACAAACTTCAAAACCTTACAAAAGTACGAATGATCTCTGTTTGAGCCTTCAAAATGTGCTTTAAGCATACCACCAACTGCAAAATAGCAGGGCGATTTTGCCGTGAATTACGTACTAAGTACTGCTGCAGTTCACTGTACCTACTATTGATCGTGAATTTGATCTTCCAAGCTCCCTTCCACAACTATATGTACGTGACATTAACTTTTGATAAATAAAGGCTTTCGAATGTACGAAAAGTAGAACAAATATTGTGCAGTGCAATCGCCCTTGCTTCTACACAAAAATTATATGTCATGAAATGTCATGTACATATCACATGATCGAAGCCTTACTCCGCAGGTATGTTATGGCAGATTTTGCCATAAAACAAAATGGCTGCCGTTTCCAAACGCTTCGAATTAAACGCTTGGTTTTAGCTTCCAAACCTCAAGAAACCATACAGATAGCAAACTGAGCATTCATATTTTACTCGAGTGTCATTTAAAGCACCGAAAACATGTTGTACCTTTTGCATGGTCGCTATTTTTCAACCATATCAAAATTAGCAAATACGCAAAAAGGCGGAAAGGAAGACCTCTGAGTTTTGCTGCACAAGTCGATTCACAAGATAGAGCATAGCCCGAACTTACATTTTTGGATATGGGGAGGCGCTGCTCCATTCCACGGCTGTTATGTCAAAAGATTTCTTCTCCAACAGAGCGGTTGTAGCAACAAAAGGCGGTGCATAAACTGAACGGTATAACCGACAATCTTCCCATATCCAAAATTTGTTCGGCCCTTTAGGAAAAACCTGACGAAGTTAGAAGCATACAGGTAGAGGTTTAGTTCTCCGCCTTTTTTGCCATAACTTTCCTATGCACAAGAGTGCATCTTTCGCCCTTGGTCACGTGGACAGCACGTGTTCTCAGTGTTGCGGAGGCTTATTTAAACGCTGCAGATACGATTATAACTTTGGAGGTAAGTTAGTGATTTTGAAGTTCGAATACTCGCAGATCTGTAATTTCTCACTCTATTACCATCCATTCGCTAAAATGACATGCCATAATCCTTTCTTTTGCTGGTGAAACCATTGAAATCTTGAAAACTATCAAGGTGCACGGTCACGCGGATACAACGTGATAATTAGAATTGGGCGTTACGATTTAATCGCATACCTTTGAAAACCACCAAACGCCCTTTGCAACCACGAATCTGCCATAACTTACCTGCGTAACATAAATGGTTCAATTGCAAGAAACTGCTTGATTGTAGCACTATGCCCGGAACGATTTCCACAAACAGAAACATCTTAAGATTCCATCGAAGTTGGATTTGGTGAGATTCAAAGGCATCTGAGGTCTAACCAAGTGACTTTATCTTCACCCTCAACAAAACTGCCATTTCCGTGACGTTTCAAGGATACGTAGGCATAGCATCACAAAAGTCGCCTTCTTCCCCCATTCTGTTGATATGTAAATTTTCATACGTCATCTGAATGACGCTGAATGACGCATCAAAAACAGCTGCTAATTGATGATGTAGAAAACAAGCACCGCCCACAATCGGAACAAGCAACAGACGGTTATAAACACCCTGTGTATGTACATAATGAGCTAGGGTATACCGTATAGCGGAAAATTTTCGTGGGGTAAAACTTTCGCGAATGGCTTATTTATTGAAATTCGCGGATAATATTTTCGCGGATCCCAAAATTCAGGAGGCCATTTTTTTCTTAGGCGATGGTAGGAAAGTAGTTTTTTAGTGTATCGTGTAAACGAAATGGCACAAGTTGAAGCCGTTTACACCATTTACACTTCAATCGAAGATTTGAGGTTACTTTTGCTTTCTAATGGGAGGTGAAACATTCAGGTGTGCACGCTCCACCTGATCGCTTCGTTTGAAGAAGGGAAAAAGCGACGTATATATAGCACGCTTTTCGATAAACTGCTGCTAACACACAAGAACAATGGTGCAGGGACCTAGCGTGTACGTACTACCTGAGCCCGGCGTAGTGTGAGTGTACATGACTAGTGCTAAGATTTCGCGGATTAAAAATTTCGCGAATGTTGGGATAACCGCGAAATCCGTGAAAATATTACTCCGCGAAAATTTCCCGCTATACGGTATATTACAGTGCATGCATGGTACATAGAATGGGGTTACGGTTCATGCAGGATGCAAATAACGCATGCATGGCGCAAGATGTGTTAAGGAGCTGGTTACATCAGCTAGCAAGGGCTGGTCTTTGTCCAGCCTACACCAGGATCCTGATTGCCCTTACTATTAGCAAGTCTTGCTGTGCTAAATTCAACTTGGTATCGCATGTGGGACATGTCCGTGAGCTTAGAATTTCAGCAGAGGTGTCTAATAGAAGGAATTTCACAACCTTAGCAGGCTTTGTGATACAAATTCATGTGACCAGCCCATGACTTTGGCACAAGATTTTGATGTAAAGATTTCAAAACAGCCCTACATATAGTTCAAACTGCCAAAGATCGACTTGCTCAAAGCCTCAAACTTTCGCCTACGATGAATCTTAGTTTCACGTCGCCAGATGCTTTCCCTTGATGCTCATAAAGGAGAAACAGAGAAGGGGCTGGCGATACAAAACTAAGCGAATCAAAAGACAATTTATAGTTTGTACACGTCAGTAAAAGTCTGGGTTACCGAGCTAACCAGATTAGAGGTTCTTAGGGCTTCTTTCTTTCAGAAATACATGTTCTTTAATCTTTGAAGACTTTTAGTGCGCATATGAAATTGCAGCACCAAAATTTGGGAGTTTTCCGTCTTTCTCGGCAAAGTAAAACTACATATCAGTGACGAAAAGGTACGAAATAAAAGGACTTAGTCTCAGAATACAGAAATTCTGCCTCTATTCCACTTTACTAGTGATTCCTTAAGGTGACGTCACTTCAATGTATCATGCCGCAGTCATGTAACAAAATGGCTGCTAGGTAGTTCTAGGTCCTAGAAAACTTTAATGGCTGGGAGGCAGTGGCAAACCGCCCATTGCCCTACTTTTCTTCGTTTTTCGGCTGTATTATAGAATAATCCAGAACTTCCATGTAGGGGATTTTGATCCATTGCCATATTCACAAATTATAGGCGAAAAGGTGAGCTTACATCATATGAAATTGCAGTTTTCACTGATTTTCTCTAAAACTATTAGAGATCTTCAAATTCCCAACATGGAAGTTTTAGATACTTGAACCTGATACAGGAACCTGCATGCCAATATTTATGCCCCCAGCTTCAAAGCTGCACTGCCTCCCGGCCTTTTTTCATGTTTTTATATGTTTAGGGAGAATGCATATACTTTTGTTACAACGAACTGAATACTTTCAAGTTTGGCATCAAACGAAAGGTAATATAGCTGTCTATACGATGATACCAGTTGCTAGAAGATAGCACTATTTTGTCAAGAGAAATAATACAAAAAAGCGAAGGTAAATTTTGTAACCACTGAAGCCATAAAAGTGCGAATTGGACATGTCCCACATGCAATCATATAAGACAATATAGAGCATTTAACCTTTTAAGGCCCAAAAGCCAATTTATTGGCTCTACAAAGCCTCACCCCTTAAGACCCGTGATGCACGAACAAAATACTGAAAGATAGCCTAGAGTTTCAGTATAATATCGTGCAAAGTTTATACCCATAGCAAGTGTTCTTACTGTATAAAAGAACAGTAGAATTTGGCTATCTAACGCACTTGTTCACAGTAAAACGCTAGTATACTGCTTATTTTACGATAGTTTACTGAGTTGCGCAATAATAAAATGGCTACAGTTTGTTGAGTGCAATCGAAAATGCACAATTTCAGACGAAAGACAGGTTTTTCAAGTACACATCAAGTATATATAGAGAGAACAAGAGATATCACTGCGAAATGTGAGCAGTTGATGCGAAAAACTCGCCTTTGTCTTCTTCATCGACATTTTCGAATTTTCTGAGGTTTGTAACTTCGCCTGTGAGGAAATATTCGCCGAAACGACATGTGATTGGATCAGAAGGACTACTGGTATGCTCCTAACTTCTATTTAGATGTCATTGTTCACCAGTTTGTTCTCTGACGCATTGTATACCTTGTCAAAACCCCATATTTTAGCTTCTTTTCTTTTTAAAATGCCATTTCGTGTATTCTGTAGACATTCTTAGTCTTTCAAATGACATATATTGCTTAGTTGGGCATCTTCGAATCTTGAATTGGTACAAAGCGGTTAAATTTGGGGGTACATGTGATGAAATTTTCGTTGTCACAATCAAACTGTGCGGGTGGCACAATTTACTGCCGAATTCGATTAAAATTGCCTCATACGAAAATTCGGCGACGTATACCTATACCCCAATGATGCTTTTGGCTAGACACCTGAGCATTTTTCCCTTACAAAAAGTGTACAAATCAAGGAAAAAACACAGTTTGTGCCAATATATTGGCTTGTGGGCGTTAAGGGTTTAACGATGACAAAAGAACGCGGGCGTTAAAAGGTTAATGTAATATATAAATTTATATATATTATATAATTATTATTAGGCCAGAAAGGCAGGAAACACCAAATTATTGCATTTTCCAACTATGTGCTCCATGTAGCATCATACTAAGATGGCATTATTCATAATAGTTACTGTACAGCCAAGTGTGCAATAAAGAGACAATGCACATGCACTTGGCCGTACAGTAACTAACTTGTTGCATGGCTTCTGCATTTATAGTTTGAAATTTGCTCAGCAGGGGGGTTTCGTGACAACATTAATTGCTAGGGATTGATTTGTTGTGATTGCTCAAGGTGGCAATATATTTGCAAGCATGCAAGTTGAAAGTGAAATAAAATTATGAAAAACAGTTTTAAATTACATTTAACATCTCAAAGGAAAACTGCATGTGACATTACAGTATTGAGCACAGTTCAGTTGAGCATTCATCAAAGCTAATAGTGTGCATTGGCTCTGCAAACTAGCACACGTTTCACTTTGATGTTGACCACAGCCATAGAACAATTTATATTTCGGCATTACTAAGTATCATAATTATAGTCTTCAAACATAGTATAGATCAAGTAAACACAAATCATGACTAGAGGACCTTAAATCTGTGACTAACTTTTGAATACTCTTCAAGCTTGGATTGTAATTCTCTTTTACATCTAACAATCTCTGTATGGTAATCTTCAGCCTTATTCTAAGGATCCATAGAGTAGTATTACAATGCATGAATCATCAATACATAAAATCGAAAGTGTCAAGTACAACCTTTACCAATTTAATTGTACTTGGCAAAGTAATGCTGCTGCATATCTATAGTAACAAACTCCACTATATTAAAGGCATATTAATTCCAAAATAATCTGCATGTCATGGAAGAATTCGGAATCCATAACTTACCAATGCATCATGATACTCCTTAAACATTTTGCCTTGCGCTTCAAAATTTGGCTACAATATAATGAAATGATATAAAAGCATGCACAAATACAATTTTTAGGAATTGTATACACCAGTTTGTACCATAACAACAACAGGGTGTCAAACAAGGACTATGCTATTACAAGCAGACATGCATGCAACCTCACAAAGATCACTGTTTGAATGTCTCATGCATGCTGAAGCAGCAAGGAAGATTTTACATTACCAACCCTACCCAAAAAGAAACAAGCTGGGAGTGCTGTATGGCGGAACACTTCTTAACAAGCATGCATATTTTTCATAATCACCTATTAATTCAATTTTAGCAGCAGCACATCGAAGAGTAGCTACCCTGTACCAAGTACGAATTCAAAATAATAAAATTCACTCTCAATTAATGCACTACTTAATTGCATTATGCAACTTGCATTCATCTCCATTCATGACCATTACATCATTATTACCCCATTTACACTGGAGCGTTAAACCGGTTAAGAAAGCGCTTTAAAAACAGGTTATTTTTTATAGTGGCCAATTATTTTCAGGGGTATCCAAATTACAGGTGTTTCTGAGGTATAAACAAAGCAAGGGTAACAAATTAGTTACCCTTACCAGTAGGGGTAACAAATTAGTTGCCTCTACAGGTCAGCCAATAGCAATAATACATTGAAATATGCTGCATTTCTGGGTCCCTGGTTTGTTATTGGTACACCAAAGAGAAAACTGCAGCTGAAATAAGGTAATCCTGGCTACCTTATGTGTTGCCTTGCTCGATATATATCCCATTTCTGGTTCAAAATCTGAGTAGCTCCAATAAAATGACCAAGATTTAGCACAATAACAATCTTTGTTTACAAATTCTCCAGAATTGTTATGAAAATAGTGAAAAAGCCAGACACAGTGAGTCTAGCTTAAAAATAATTGGCCAGTATAAAAAAGAACCTGTTTAAAGTTAAATTGGTTTAAACTGCTTGCGTGTAAACACGTTAAAGTGGTTAGGAAACCAGTTTAGCTAAACCACCTTTCGAGATGGTTTGAAGTCGGTTTGAAACCGGTTTAAAGTAAAGCGCTTCAAGTGATGAATGATTTTAAAATTAGCAGGTTAATGTGATTAAAAATTGGACAGTGGCTTTACTTTTGTTTTTTATTCACAGCAAAAAGTCTTATTCTATTTCGGAGAGATTCTACAAGGTAGTTGAAATAAAATTTTACATATAGCGGACGTTTTAGAGGAAAAAAACCATCCGTAGATAGCTGAAGAAGTGGATACTAGAATTTTACCACCGACAAATGCCGCGATACACTACATGCACGCACTCATTTTACAAAGAAAGGATAACAAGACCACCAAAGTATAAATTGATGACGCTTTTCGCCTTCTACTTAGGATAAAACGGTAAACGTCTCTTAAAACGATTTAAAGCATTCACACTATTGAGTACAAATCGCCTTTGAAATCGGTTCAAGGTATTGTGTGAAAACGTGTTAAAGCGATTCAGTTAAATCACTTTCGAAAGCGGTTTAACTAAATCGCTTTAAATTTCTCCAATGTAAATGGGGTATATGTCATGATATATAGCACAAAATCTCCAGACCTCCCTTAGGAATTGGCAACTATGCATACACTCACTGTAATTTGCAGCTGATGTCTCCCCATGAAACAAATAAAACTCAGCTAATGTAGGTGTGACATGTCCATTTGAAGGAAGTCAAGGGGAGTTTTTCGGTTTATGAGGAATTTGATACAAAACTAACACCTAGTACAGGGAAGTGTGTGATATAGTCGTGTGCTTGCATGTTCCTCCATAACTATGAATTTCATAATATTCTAAGTGAATTAGTGGATGCTTGCAGGGGCGGATCCAGGGGGTACACAGGGTGCATGTGCATTGGCCCAGACTGGAAAAATCCATCAGCATGTTTTCATCATTCTAAATTCAAGTTATAAAACACCATAGAGGTATTTATTTTTTCATGACACATTTTTCGCAAAATCCTGTAGAAAGCCGTATGTCAAAATTGCCAAGGAGTCTAAATTTCGCAGGTTGTCTTACACGCGAAAATATGAATTGTTATGGCCAACGCTACAATACATACAATAGCATTCTAGCTACACGCCTGTAGGGTGTCAGCGGACACGTGGAAGAATGTGCTAGACGACTTGCCATCCTGTACTTGCTGCTCATTAGTTAGCTCATTGTGATACTTGACCGTACGTCCCCGAATCTGCGTCTTCGTGCTGGCATCTTGTTTCTCTACCGACAAGACTTCGATGTTTGCTTGATGAATGCCACGGTGGTGGAATATCAGCATAAGGACAACCAGGAGGATCGGGAACTTGACCAGTTTGAGGTAGCGCAATAGTGCCAATACAGTAGTTTTTGGAACTCGTAAACAAAAGAAGAACAGAAAGACATTGGAGCCAAATATTTCTTCGAAAATTTGCGAGTACAAATTTCCGCAGAATGGGAATGAACCGCAAATATATATGGCGAAAATTTATCTCACACGAAAATAAATACCCCTATGGTAATAAGAAAGGAAGTCTTAGAGCATCAAAATGTCCTTTAAAGCTGTTTATTAGGTTAAAGGGGAACTGAACCTAAAAAATTTGATACCTGTTTTAGGGCAAAAATAGATAATAGATACTTTTAAACGCTTGAAAATGGTATCAAGGTTTGCTTGCGTTCAACATTCAAGTTGTACGGCGATCATAAAGTCAAGCCTCCTGAACACCGTGTTTTTTGCGGTCATGATGTCAAAAAAACGTATAGTTGGTAGGATTTTGCTGGCCGTTTGTATGGCGTACATCCTGCTGTACCGTGCAGTTGGAACGGCTATTCAACAATGGAGAATTGCACGAAGGAGCTGTTTTTGGCAGAATTTAAGACGAATAGCTTAGTGTCGTCCTTTGAAGAGGAAATATGAATGTACGGTGATGTGTGCTGAAATATGCCGTGAAATAAAACCTGTGCTAACTATAATATCATCCAAACGTTGCCGATTTAAGACAAACATGGTTTTTGCCATTCTGAAAGACCATGATTTACTAAAAATAGTTGTTTTTGATTGTACTGTACTGAGTGCAGCTTGGTAGACATGGATAAAGAGAGCGTTCAGCTCGTAGTAGTCACAACAATACTTTTGCCAAATGACACTAAATTTGGCTGCAAACAACTGTCTACACAGTAGAAGAAGCATGCAGTGTTCTTAATAGAGCTATCCAGCTCATACAGTCAAACATTTATATCTAATACGTGCAGGATATTTTTCATTCCGGTCGATCAACTATTGGTGTAGATTTAAGCACAGATCCTAGAGGAAGGGGAGAAGATATTGCCTCTGAAAAATGTTTGAAGCTGTGGCATTGACAAGCAACAATGATTCAATGGTTCCAATTAATTCTGTCACTTACCACCCACTTGAAGTTTGGTTGCTATACTGTTCTCTTCTTGTAGTTATATCGTTCAACACTTAAAGCGGCAAAGAGGAGATAAACTTATCAGTGTAGCTGCAGCAGTCAATTGGCTACCTTCATAATAACTCATTTGCAAGGTTCCTTTCACAAAGAAGCAAAACGAAAACAAAGTGGTTCGTTTAAGTCATCGAGGGGTGGGTTTTTGAGTTTCAGAGAAGCTAATTGCTCCTCAAATCGCCTTAAAACCTTTACAGTGAGATGATGGAGGGTAACTCATGGAAATAATTCATCTCTGCCTTTTTGCTGCGGGCAAAAAGCAAAGACGGCGTGATATCAGGTGAACGCCATACTTTGTCTATGGTAGGTCGCTACCAACTACATCACTTCATCGACATCACGGAAAAAACATGGTGTTCGAAAATGTGATGTCACATGGCTGCTTTTGGGTCTTTGAGCTCAAATAACTCCCAAACTAAGCGACATATGCAAGAATGACCAACACCTGAGTTACTTTCAAGCATGCCCCCACATTTTGAGAGCAACTTGTTTTTGGGGTTTAGTTCCCCTTTAATATTAGGGCTAAAATTAAAATTGTCCTCTAAAAGTCATAAAGAAACCCTATTCTAAAATTCGTGAGTTGTAGGAGCCAGTTTGTTGTGACATCATATTTTGCTGTGCACAGCGGTCCTGTTACAACAGGCTCCAATCACTGGTGCACCCACCTTTACAAATCTCTGCATCCACCCTTGGCTTGAGCCGAATAGGCTGATCGAAGAGTTTTAGTGATTGCTATAGAAACACCAAGCAGCAACGAAAGAAGAACGAAACAGTTTCAAATGTTACACAATCTATTACACGCGCCTGAAATCCTCTTTGAGTATCCATTTATGCTGATGTCATAATTTCCCTCTGACAAACTTGTGTGACATGGTTAAGGAGTGTTCACCAAGGGCTGAATTTCTTCCAAAAAGGCAGTCATGAAAACGACTGTTTAGCAAAGCCATATTTCAAAATAGCGCATGTGGTACATGTCCAATTATTAGGGCCAAAATGGCGTGATCTACTTACCTAGCTTTGTATCTTTTTTTTCTGCTGATGATGAACGATTTAGCCTTTTAAGTTATTTGAACATGAACCATATTATGTTTTTGTTAATATTTGTAAGCGTTTTAAGGTTCGCAGGTATGTTATGGCAGAATTGAGACTAAAAAGGGGCGTTTTGTGGTTTGACAAGGTATGCGATTAGATTATTGCGCCTCAGACAGTTTATCACGGTTTGGCCATTTGACCGCAGCGACTATTATACGTCAATATAGGCTGAAACACGCGAGTATTTGAAGAGTTTGCCTCTGTGGACATGTGATATCATGTGACAAAAACCTAAAGAAGCACTCCTTCAAGCAGTCCACTAGGATTTTATGGCGAAAAAGGCGCGGGTCTAGATCTCTACGTAGATACTTAAAACTTTGTCAGAATATCCCTGAAGGACTGAACTTCAAATTCTGATTTGGGGAAGATTGTCGGTCCATCCCTTCAGTTTATGCACAGCCACTTGTTGCTATAGCTGTTCTTTTTGATCGGCACATAACAGCCGTGAAATGGAGCAGCGTTTTCCCCAAATCAGAATAGTAAGATTTGGACATGTTCTGTCTTCTGAATTGACTTACGCGTTTAAATTCAGATGTCTAGACCCGCGCCTTTTGTGTTTTTTCCTTATTTTGGTATGGTTGAAAATCGACCTTGTACAACATGTACGATATGTTTTTGGCTCTTTAAATTACTTATGCACAAACTAGGAATGTTCGAAATACTATCTAGATGCTTTCTTGAGTCTTTCCACCTTCAGGAAGAGAAAACAAGGCATTTTATACAAGTCTTTCGAAAGCGGCAGCCATTTTGTTTTTTGGCGAAAAGTGCCATAACATACATGTGTTCTTTATAATTTTGAGCAATTTACAATACCTGAAAGACAATGTATACGAAGAGAACAAAAACGCCGGTGGGCACTGGGAAAAGCTCAACGGCGAACAGCAAACCTAAAAGTACCATAGTAAACTGGATTATCTAGTGATTGTATGTTGCGGGAGTGAAAAGTCTTGGCCATTCGTGAGCAATTTATAAAAGACTGCAAGAGCAAAACTACTGAAAGTCTGAATTTCGTCCAACCTTCAAGTTTCAACTCCCGCAACATGGAATCGCTAGATTTTATCGAAAACTCACTATTAAGTGAGATTTTGTCCTTTGAAAAGCTCTTTCCCACCGCCCACCGACGTTTTTGTGACAACTCCAACAAGAAGGCGATCAAGAAGCTCAATCACGAGAATATTATGTGATAATTATGCCCCTGTGATGTTTTGTGATGCAATCTTGACGGCCAGGTTGACAAATAAGGACTGAATCACAGGCAAACCGTGTGATAAATAACAAATTCACGTGGCTAACATTAAATTTTATCGCTATGCACTCCAGTGAGCCTTATCATAACAATCTGGACATGTGTCACATGCGAGAGATCACCAGTGACAAAGGTAACTTTTTACCATGGGATATACTTTGATCGAACACTCCATTCCCAACATGTTCACAGGATTGTGACTTCATTTTGTGCCGAAAGCAACATTTTGATGGACATCTTAAAGAGGATTATCAAAAGTATCCAATGTTAAAAAAATAACTTAAAGACATTTATGTTCGTATACTGACTCAGTATGGCTCCTTTCTAGGATCGTTCGCATGACCGCCTTTTGCACTGAAAACTTTTTATAGGTCCAAATCAACTATTACTTTCCTAGCTTTACGAAGACTTAATACCAGAAATATATAGCATTTAGTAGTTTCTATTACGTTTGGCATCCTTCTTAAAGGTTTCAACCTAGGCTTACAAAATGGAAGGAAAATGGGGGGTTGATTTTAGCAGACTTTAGGGTGGCCATTTTGTTAGCACTTCACATGTGGGACATGTCACACCTGGAAATTCTCTTATTTTTTGGCAGCTAAGTGACCAACTATACTAATATTGCTTCCAATACATCCATCTTTTGCCTGAATCACCTTCAATACTATCTTGTTCTTAACCCTTCATTGTCGACAGGCCACTGCATGTTATCAATTATTATAGTGGCCTGTGCATAACCAAATGAATCCGTAATGTGGGACAAATGGTGAAAACACAATTATTGTGGATGGGCCACTATATGGTGGCTCCTTCTTTTATAATCATTCTTGAAGCAAATTTTGCATGAATTACATTAAGATACGTAACTAAAAGACATTTCCACATACTGACTTGAAGTAGATAAAAATTCAAGGTATATAAAAGTTTTCACGACGGGTGAAAAAGACATGGTTCAAAAAGCTTACTTTCCATACATAAACTATCCCAAGTAGCGCTATCCACAGTTTGTTCAATAACAGTTATTAAACAGATAGCACTAAAGCTTGAGGAAAGCTAGCAAGGAATCTTGGGTGCAAGTTCAAACAAACTATAATATTTCTTCTTGATTTTTGACATGTTTTTGAAGGATTACTCTATAGAAGGCACAAAATAAGTACAGTTGGAAGCAATGGAACAAGTAAGACCTGGTAACTTTTCGATTTGGCCAACAAACACATTTTTGGAAACCAATTCATTGTAAAACTTTGCATAATTCCACATATCATCGCAAAATCCCGGCATAACCCAAATTTTCTTTTTGTACTATTTACTATTAGTTATAAATTCATTGTAATATGTACCACAACTAGCTCTCAAATTTCCAACATGTACACTCATAACCACATGCATATAGTCTGCATAATTATTATACAATTTGAACAAAACAAACTAAAATTCGCTTATCTCTCACAACCATAAGTTGAACAACTATATAGTGGCTCATTTATAGTTATGTGTTTTCAACAAGTATTCAAGTCCCACAATGAAGGATTAAACAGAAAATCCACTGATACCTGAAGGGAACTATATATACTGCTGGCCATAGTATTTACTTGCTCATGAGAAATTATTCACATCTACATAATATTATAATGAAAACAGTATGAAATGTCCTTGAATGCAGCACCCTCAAATAGTAGGCGGCGGTACATAAGGCTGAAGTTAATAGTAGCCACAGCTACTATAATTGAGTACCATATTTGACCGAATGATAGCTCGGGCTTTTATTTCTTTCCTACGCAGGTGTGTTATGTCCGAATCCAGCCATAAGTGTAACATTATACTGTTTCACTCAATGAATTTCATTACATCACTAACCGCATGGGTTTGTCACGCGCAGATAGTGAGATTTTCGTGATGACATCATGTGCAAACTGGACGTATGCGAGAAAGATGTTCGGACTCTTTCGTAGAACATGTGACAGCATGTGACTGTAGTCTAAAGAAGAGAGATGCTCGAGTGGAAATTTTCTTTCAAAATCGCTGTGGTAAAAATCTCAACTTGAAGCAACGGCAATCGTGCCATCGGGTTTCCAATAGTCCAAACTGTGGTGAAAGATTACTGGAGCTTTGTACCTTCTACTGTTCAAGTTATGTCCCGTGTTTTGTCGTTTGAACCTACTGGCATGTTCAGAAGCTGAGATTTTACCACCGCGATTTTGCTTTTTTGTCTTTTCGACAGTAGCCAAAGAAATTGCGTGTAGTGGGACGTTTGTCTTGTAGATTGTCTTAAAGAGAACACCAACATCACGTCCATATGTTTGTAATGTAGAATAGTAGGGTCATGTCAATATTACTCAATACAGAAAGCAAAAACTGGGGGTTGATTTTAGTGCCTTCGAAAAGCCAGCCATTTTGTTTTATGTCCAAAATCGGACATAACTCACCTGGTGGCACTTTTGACCCAGCCATTAAACGAGCAAGGCTTTTAATATTTAAACCTGAAAACTTTCTCATGTCCATTATGGTAAGCCCACCTGCATTCTATATAATCATAATCATGGCCGTAGGAGCACCCTAATGATTGGTCCGGTCAATTTGAGCCAATCACTACATACTACGCTTGGATCAGTCATGCTTCAGTTTATACCATTATTATATGGAAGTGCATAATAACACTATTGAACTTGCATTGCAACCAATAAATATAAAGCAATAATACACAGGGTATTTATTTCAGCCCTCAGATATAACGGTAAAATGGCCATCGCGAAACTTGACCAAATTTCATAGCATATTATGCCTCCAATACGGATAAACTTATACACTTTATAAAATTTAGTAGGTTTCTTCAGGTGTTCCTACAAATGTCATTTGTAGGAACACCTGAAGAAGAAAAAGTACGAAACAGAGAAGTTTGAGGCAACAGCAAAGGAGCCATAAACTTTCGTTAAAAGACAGGAATTGCCATTTCCGGAGGAGGAGATGACACTGTAGCTTCACAAAATTTACTTCAGTCGCTAGCAAAATATCTGAACTATATGAATTTGCTGGTTGTTCACTACTATAACCTAGTTAAAACCATTAATTTGGAAAAAAAAAAACACTTTCTTGGTGCCCAAATCGGCAAAAAATGGAAACCTGACAAATACAGTATTTATTTTCGCTTACCTTCTTATAGCATTATTCAACAAGCAAAATCCTATAGCCAAGACTACATTAAATCGAAAAGTGAAACAAACAGGAAAATTGTAGGGCATTTTCTCCTCCGGAAAAGCTGATTTCTGTTTGCCTATTAAAAAACAGCCATGTTTGATGACGTATCGTGATGCGGGGCTGTGACATCACCAATATCGGTATCTGCTTACATGGGGCACCTTCAGTGACGTCCTCATTTGTGTGATAGAGTTTACAATTTGTGTTGACGTTGTTTATAAATTTGGTACGTGCATGCCCCAAATCCCAAGCAGCTGTGGGCTGATATAAATGCTCTGTGTAATTTACAACAAAACAGTTCAAATCAATACTTAAACTAATATTTGGTAGAAAGGGCTTCTCCGCTGGCTTATTCTACCCAAAAGCCATCTTTGAGAATGGAAACGTATCTGGTTGATGTGGAGGGACAGGTAGCAGGTTATCCAACAATTCAGCAATGATTTTCCAGCATGGCCGCACGGAAGAATAGCACTTCACGAACGAAGTACTGACACACGTTGATACATGTAAAAATGGTGTCCAAGTGGACATATTTCTCGTGAAATCGACGGAATCATCTAGTAAATGATCATGGATAAGCAGACTGTTTAAAAATCCTCCAATACTGGTATATTAAGGTAATTTAAGCTGTAATGATAGATCATCATAGCTGCTTGGGTTATGTGTATTCTGAGTCTGCTAAAAAGTTTGTTTCCTAAAAATAAAATACTTGGTTTGGCTGAAATATTGGTCTGGTGAAAACCTGACCAACCAAACCTACTCCTACGGCCATGATAATAACGCACCAACGCACCAACAGGACAAATAAGCTTAACTGAATACAAACCCAAGGAACGGGGACATCTTACCGCTTAAGAGCAAAAACGAACCCGGCCCTTATCAAATACAGTAAAATTAATACAGTAACTCACAACAGTAACGTAATACTATAATATTACATTAACATTTCCATCTTCTTTCATATTTATCTAATATTCTGTTTAAAACCAGAGATCAGTCAATTCAGCCCTCATAAAGTGAACTTTAAGTTCTTATACTTTGTTCAGAACGGACAAATTCAACATACACAACATGCCACTGGCTCACAGTTGTCAATGAACTGTTTCTGAATCAGGTCTGCACTCTTATTAATGTAGCACCAATCACAAGAGTTGGGTTAAATGCCAGTATGCATGTAACAGTTAGAGCAATGGCACATGACAAAAAACATGACTGGACCCAGGCACATGCAGCACTCGTATATAACAGCCTGAATAACAAAAATATGTGTATACATGTCATTGACTAAGATTTAATATATTGGAACCAAGCAACTCTTCTATTTATAATATTATTGTATCATTCACTATGCAAACTGACTCAGAAATACATTATTATAACAAATGAGCTAGGACATGTATATACAGGCCTGCAGCGGATCCAGGAATTTATAAAGGGGGCTGCTAACCCAAAATAAGAGGATCTGTAAGGGGGTTCGAGGGCATCGCCCCACAAGAAAATTTTCAAATTCAGGCCTATATTCTGGGCAAGTTACAATCATGCCAGATAGTGGCAAAATTCATTATAGTAACAAAGCACTGTATAGCTGTTGTACAAGTAGTATATAGTGATACAATAATCAAATTGCATGAAGTTTGTCCAGTATAATACATGATATAAATTTAAATCATGCTAAGACACTTACAAAAGAAATAGTATAACAAAAACGTGCAGTGACTACATGTCACAAAATGAGTATATACATAATAATACTATCTACACACAAAATTTTACTCATTGACAAAGGGGTTGACCAAGTATATTATGACATGCCTGCCATGTAGATGGCTGGCATGTCACATATATCTGGACATGGACATTACTCCCGAATTTGACATTAGAAAATGGCCGCGATCATGAAGCACAAATTAGAGGTCTTTGAAACTAACAAACTACAGGGCTAATAGATCTGAAATCTCCAGAGACATACTTCGAAAGGTAAAAACTTGATATCTATAATAAAAAGAATTTCGACAAAATTTTAATTTCTTCGTGGGTTTGCCTTTCTTGCAATGTTTACTGTAGACAGGGTACCTTTTCGCTGCACATGTCACATACAGAAAAAAAAACAAAATCTTGACCATGCTTCAGGCATGTATACTGTATGTTTATCGCTAGGTATAACTTACTTGCTGTAACTGTAGTGAGTCAAGCTTGGTAGTAAGTACTAGGTTTTCCTCTCTAATTTTCTTTAATTCGCTATTCAGATGCATGTTGTCTTTCTACAAAGAGTAGCATGAGCATTACCACAAGTGATTGGAATATGCTAGCTATTCATATGCAGCTACACTTCAATAGTTCAATAAAATTAATAATTAAGATTGGTACATTGTCCATGTATACATACTCCTAATTCTTCATTTACTTCATCCGCTGAAGCCTTCTCACCCTTAAAGTACAGAAATAATTATTAAAACAAATGTTATTAATAAAAATACTTAGACTATGTACATGCTTGCATGCTGTCCAGCATTAGGAACTACAATATCATATTCTCTCTACAAATTTGTCACTACTAAAATTTTGCAGGTAAGTTATGGTAGATTCGTGGTTGCAAAGAGCATTTGGTGGTTTTTACAGGTATGCGATTAAATCGTAACGCCCAATACAATGAAACCTGTCATAAAGACCACCTGTCTATAGAGACCACTGTAGACTGGTCCAGAAACCACTAGAGCAACATTATTGCACCTCTACATAAGGACCACCTGTCTACAAAGACCATGATTACTTGGTCCCTTGAGTGGTCGTTATACACAGGTTTCACTGTACTAATTAGACTACCTTGATGGTTTTCAAGATTTCAATGGTTTTATCAGCAACAGAAAAGATACTGACTTGTCAATTTAGCAAATGGATGGTAATAGAGTGCGAATTGCAGATCTGCAAGTATTCGAGCTTCCAAATCCCCAGCCTATACCTCTAAAGTTATGATCGTAATTGCAGCGTATAAATTAGCCTCCGCAACACCGAGAACATGTGATGTCCACATGACCAAGGGCGAAAGAAGCACTCCTGTGCATAGAAGAGTTATGGCAAAAAAAAGGTGGAGAACTAAACCCCTACCTATATGCTTGAAACTTCGTCAGGTTATCCCTAAAGGGCCGAATTCGAACTTACAATCTTGGATATGGATATGGGAAGATTGTTGGTTATACCATTCAGTTTATGCACCGCCTTTTGTTACTACAACCGTTCTGTTGGAGAAGAAATCTCTTGACATAACAGGCGTGGAATGCAGCGCCTTCCCATAATATCCAAAAATGTAAGTTTTGGGGTATATTCTATCTTGTGAATTGACTTGTGTATGAAAACTCAGAGGTCTTCCTTTCCACCTTTTTGCATATTAGCTAATTTTGATATGGTTGAAAAATAGCCACCATGCAACAGGTACAACATGCTTTTGGTGCTTAAAAGACACACAAGTAAAGTATGAATGTTCAGTTTGCTATCTGTATGGTTTCTTGGGTTTTGAAACCTTCAGGAAGCTAAAACAAAGTGTTCGATTCGAAGAGTTCGGAAAAGGCAGCCACTATGTTTTATGACAAAAAGTGCCATAACATATATACCTGTGTTGTCATCGAATATTAGTTGGGGAAGTCCATTCTAAAAGTGATGAACTTCTTGTTTGTGGTCCTTTCAAACTAACTACAATCATTTGTCACCAGCTGGATGTAATTCTAAAGTTTTGTCAGGCAGGCCGCCAAAGAGATGAACAGCACTAAAATATAATATTATATAGTGCATAGCCTATACTGTTTGTCAAGTACAACAGTTATATACTATCATATGTGGCAGTCAAGAGTAGAAAAGTGCCCTTAGGCATGTTTGCTCAATGTTGAGATTTCACATTTCAAATTTCCCACGCAATTCTTTGCACATGCTTAGTTTCACCCTTAGTGACCTGGGCATCTATTTGAGGCGCAGCTCGTGTACATTCACTTGCCACAGGAATCAAAGTTTTCCCGCCTTCTTTCACCGAGAATGAATAATCTTTCGAAGGGCATGCAATGCTCTAAACCACTTTTTAAACCATGGACAGACTTTCTCAGACGGAAATGACATTTAGGCAGATGTTGATGAAGGGTCTCTTTTACCACAGCTCTAGAACATTCAAAACACATTCACAGAAGAGGTCAGCCCTGTGTGACCACTTTTGACGTATAGAAAGCCTTAGTGTCAGTCGCATCTTCAATACCTCTAGCCATTCTCTTTCCGAATCATCTGCAATTGTTTCACATCTAGTTTAAATGAAGCTAAGGATACAATAGCAAACTTTTGCCCATGGCCATCCTTTCTGAGGCGGCTATTTTTCATGTTGAGTATACTGAATTTTACTGACAATCGCTATGGTATACGCGGCAGTCATTCTTCAACTTGTCTGACTTTCTGCTCTCCAAATACTCCAAAAGTAATTCAAATCAGCAATTTAAAGTAAACAAATGTGAAGTTAGGATGCAAAATA
Organism: Halisarca cf. caerulea; assembly: GCA_963170055.1. Lineage (NCBI taxonomy): Eukaryota > Metazoa > Porifera > Demospongiae > Chondrillida > Halisarcidae > Halisarca > Halisarca cf. caerulea. Next base: position 12,389 of record CAUJGJ010000214.1, on the reverse strand, counting down.
ATGCATTTGAAGGAAAAAAACGAAATTTGACCGGCCGTGCTTAAGGCCTCTTTTCTACCCTCACCTGTATTTATCATTTTCATTTTTATCAATTCACCATTTATTTTGCAGAAGACGGGGATCGTGGAATTGCACACTCAGTCTGGTTTCCTACAACAGATACAGCATATATAGTTATTGCGATCATTGCCTTTTTTCTTTCACAAACAAATTCATCATTGACTACAGGTGTCGTAATGTCTTGATCAACGCGGAAGGCTCAAACGGCAGTCAATACCTTTAGTTCTCAAGCTACTATTTTCAATACTACCCAACAACAGATATCATTCTAAGCCTACATCGTCTCTCTAAAGATTTGTCGCAAATTCTATATATTAAAAACAACATATGCCATAACTGTTAATAGCAACATATGCCATTCCTATTCTAATTTGTATGAAATTATGAAAAATTGTGTGTAACTTAAAAGGTGTGACAAATTCTTAGAGAGAATACAATATATATAACAAACAGTTGATAATACAATTATTATATATATCATCAAGACATATAATACCTTAAGATGATCAAACAACTTCTTAAGTTCCCAATGCTTTGCCTATTGTGGTAATTGACGACAATAAGTACATTAAGTTTTTCTTCAATTATGTATAAAATAATAGCACTACAATTACACAACTGTAAAACATTTATTGCATTGTGCATGGTAATACGTATAATCCTAGCTCGTCTATACAGTGAAGTTATTTAAATAATAACCATGCATGCATTCCAGACTAAATGCTACCGGTATAAATTGCATTGCATGTATGATTCACATGATTAATATTATTTCATTTCTCCTCTATATATATAATCACAAATCAATAATATTGATATTAAGTCTACGGTAGTACTCCATAATATGTAGGGATGCCGCGAAAACAAAATGGCATTGTATATACATTCAGGCTTATACTGTATTTGACTGTAGCCAGGGGTAGAAGCAGCCCAATAGTTACATAAATGGTCGGGTCTGAAATAATAATATCCATAGCCAGATCTTGAATAATTGCTGCATGTGTCTCAATGAACCAAAATGGCTGCATCAATGGATTGAGGCACACTGCACAGTCAATTATTGTCGATTGTGCATCATCTGACTCAGACAAGCTTGTTTAGCTTTTGATATACTATGACTAAAGATTGCATGCATGTTGGTTAATAGTGTGTGTGTGTGTGTGTGTGTGTGTGTGTGTGTGTGTGTATGTGTGTGTGTACACACACATGCACGTGTGTATGTGTGCGTGCACATGTGTGTGTGCACGCACGAGTGTATGTGCGTGCGTGCATGCGTGTGTGTGTGTGTGTGCATGTGTGTGTGTGTGTGTGTGTGTGTGTGTGTGTGTGTGTGTGTGTGTGTGTGTGTGTGTGTGTGTGTGTGTGTGTGTGTGTGTGTGTGTGTGTGTGTGCATGCATGTGTCTTTAATATACAGAATATTATATTATAATCAGTTTCATGTACATTCATTCAGTTCTTCTTTTTTGCAATATTAAACTGCTTCAAAAACACAAAAATAATGAATAATATTTACCTTCCACTCATCACACAATCTTTGGCTTCCATTCAGTTTGGCTTGCAATACTTGTACATCATACTGTGACAAGACAAGCACTGACATTACTATGCATGTATACTATGTCTGATCGGAACATAAATGGGACATAAAATAAAATGGCAGACGTTATCAAAGCACTGGAAGAAATCACCTTGTTTTTTGTCAGAACGAAATGTACAGTTTAAGTGACATTTGGACTAACGCTTGACTATGTCTATATTTGTATCTGATATAAACCCAAGCTATACATAATATATTGTCATTAGACAGCATCTGCTACTCGACGAAACTAGAAGGAAAATGATCACACAAGGAAATTTGGAAAAATTTAGTTTTTGAATTCAAAACTTTCACAGATTGTTTCTAGAGGATCAAACCCTCGGAATTGAAAAATGAATACTCATAATAGTATTATGTTGCTCCATTAATTCGTTTTATGTCCAGCGTTTTGTGGCCGCACAGGTGTTTTTCTCAGTTTATTGTGGATACCCTCAAATATTGAAGCTGTGGAATGGAGCAATGAGATTCATTTTTTGATTTAGTAAGACGACACTTTGTTGCAAGTTTGAGCCTACTTTTGTATACAAAACCCCGAATTCCTCCAATCAGAATTTGCAATCTGTTTTTTCATGCAAGGCCCACATGCAAAGACAATCTTTTATTAACAAGTACTAGATAAGCCAAAGTATAGATATGCCCTGGCTTTTGTACAAGAATATTTGGCACTGCATATTCTTTCAACCAAAAATCAACAGGGGATCGTTTTAGTGCAGTGGAACCCACTTAACACGAAACTTAAGGGACTGATGAAAAGTGTTTATGTTATCAGAATTTCATGTTTAACTTATCAGAACGATTAGGAACACTAAATGCATTGCAGGGGTCATTTTCTACTTTCATGTTAACCAAAATTTCGTGTTAAGCAAGTTTGTGTTAAGTGGGTTCCACTGTGCTTCGATAATGTTTGCCATTTTGTTTTATGTCCAAATCGAACATAACATACTGCGAACATTATATACATACTTTCAAAATGCTGCAACATACATGTTTAACTTACTATAATAAATAATTATACTTTACATACATGCAGGTCAACTGCAATGCAGCATGATCACAGGCAAGCATGCATGACTTTCTACTAACCATTTCCTCTTCTTCATGGATAGCACTTTTATTTTCTACTTTTTGGATATTTTCTAGAAGATCTTTGCAAATCCTTCCAAAGTTGCCACGATCTTCTTCTGCATCTGACAAACACCTTTTCATAAGTGGCTCCAAGACACCACGCTCCACTGGTTTCACCTGGTTTATATAATGGCGTCGTCTCATGAACTCGTTATCACCATGTGTGGGCTCGGGAAATACACAACAAGCCACAAATACAACAAGACATCCAAAGGAGAATACATCTGCAGATGGTGACAGAATTATTACAGCTCCCCTCTTCACTTCTGGAGGCATAATATCATTATTAACCGTTATTGTAGTGGAGTGGCGATTTGTTGACTGATCTAGTTCACGTGCTAGACCAAAATCAGTCACTTTGGCAACTATATCTGCACCTTCGTTACCCACATTCTGCAGAAGCACATTTGCAGCTGACAGGTCGGAGTGAACAATTCCCTTCTCATGAAGAAATGCCATTGCCTTCGAAACATCCATGAGTATTTTGAGCTTTGTTCTTAGTCTAAACAACGAGACCTCATTTCTGTTTTTTATTTTTTTGAGATACTCCCATAGATTTGTGTTACAAAGCTCCATTACCAGGGCAGGTAGAGGTGTTGTTGATGTTGGCATACCAGAGGATGCCATACTAAGCTTATGATCATAACCATACCACAAGCCGTACATCTCAACAATATTCGCGTGACTTTCTACATCGCCTTTACCCAGGCTATACTCACGCATGATGGCCTTGTGCGTGGTTTTACTGACGTCAAATATTTTCACTGCACAGCGAATGTTAGTACCATTTGAACTATAGTGCCCTGGATATACTTTCCCAAAGGAGCCCACACCACTTCCAATAGGGTGCGAATCACTGAGTGATACATCTTCATCGCGAAGCTTACCCAACTCAGTCTGCAGTTCATCAACTGCAGTTTCTCCTGATAGACTTGTTTCCTGCAAAAGAAGTAACTGCAGTAACAATATACGACGGTCACCATAGATAATATAAAGTATATATGATTGTATCATATGACCAAGAAAGAGTTGATCACAAAGACTGGGAATTTGTTTCGAGAACAAATTTTATGAACAATCTTATTATAATGGAGGTAGGCCGATTTTTTGTTCGCACTAATCTAACCAACCGTGCAAAGAATTCGCAGCGGACTTTTACCAACGTTCCTAGAGCTATTCGGTGAGTGACCTCGAAGGGGTTTCTCTCCGTTTGCTTGCGAAATGAAGGATTTTAGAAATTTGCCCGTACTTGGCTACGAGGCGCCATATTTAGTTTACGATCGATAGCGGACAAATATACGGCTTTTCCTTTACAATCCTTTGTCCGGTAACTCCTCCTAGGAAAAGAAAGCAATCACTTTATGGCCACCTTAGATTATCGATACGACAGTCTGAGAGTGATATTAACTATATAGCGGAAAGCGGTCTCTTCGCAAAACATGAGCGGCTATAACCTGCCTCGGGGAAATCGGCCATTTTCAACAATGTGTGCAGTATACGGAATTTTTCGGGGAATACACGATACGCTGCACTGACACGCATGGGTACGTGGCAAAACTTGAACATTCTACAAAATAACTGATTCATAAACACGACAGAAAACACACACAGTCAATGAAAATTAGGCTATAACACCAATGCACCAAGTATGTGTGGCATAATACTCAAATTCTATCCATATAGCAAATCGCAGTGGGATGTGGTGGTGGTGTGTGTGTGTGTGTGTGTGTGTGTGTGTGTGTGTGTGTGTGTGTGTGTGTGTGTATGTGTGTGGGGGGAAGGGAGGGAGGGAGGGAGAAAAGAAAGGGGAAGGAGGGAGGGAGAGAGGTGTGTGTATGTGTGTATGCATGTGTGGGGAGGGGGAGGGAGAGAGTGAAGGAGGGAGGGAGAGAGATGTGTGAGAGGTGTGTATACGTGCGTGTGTACGTGTGTGTGTGTGTGTGTGTGTTTGTGTGTGTATGTGTGTGTGTGGTGTGTAAGTGCGTGTGTGTGTACATGTGGTGTGTGTGTGTGTGTGTGTGTGTGTGTGTGTGTACCTGTGTATGTGTGTGTGTGTGTGTTTGTGTGTGCGTGTGCATGTGTTTGTATGTGCATGTATTTGTGTGTGTGTGTGTGTGTGTGTTTGTGTGTGTGTGTGTGTGTGTGTTTGTGTGTGCGTGCATGCATGTGTGTCACATGTGTGTGTATGTGTGTACATGTGTGTGGTGTGTGTGTGTATGTGTGAGAGAGGAAGAAAGAAAGATGGAGGGAGGGAGGGAGGAAGGGAGAGAGGGAAGGGGGAGAGAGGTATGAGAGGTGTGTGTGTATGTGTACGTGTGTATGTGTGTACATGTGTGGAGGGAGGGAGGAAGGGAGAGAGGGAAGGGGGAGGGAGGGAGGGAGAGAGAGGTATGAGAGGTGTGTGTGCGTGTGTACGTGTGTGTGTGTGTGTGTGTGTGTGTGTGTGTGTGTGTGTGCATGTGCGTGTGTGTACGTGTGTGGGGGGAAGGGAGGGAGGGAGGGAGAAAAGGAAGGGGGAAGGAGGGAGGGAGAGAGGCGTGTGTATACATGTGGGGGGGGAGGGGAGGGAGGGAGTGAAGGAGGGAGGGAGAGAGGTGTGTGTACGTGCCTGTGTCTGCGTGTGTATGTGTATGTGTATGTGTATATATGTGTGTGTGTATGTGTGTGTGTGTGTGTGTGTGTTTGTGTGTGCATGTGCATGTGTTTGTGTGTGCATGTGTGTGTGTGTGTGTGTGTGTGTGTGTGTGTGTGTGTGTGTGTGTGTGTGTGTGCATGTGTTTGCGTGTGCATGCATGCATGTGTGTGACATGTATGTGTATGGAGGGAGGGAGAGGGAGGGAGGGAAGGAGGGAAAGAGAGGTAAGAAAAGTGTGTGTGACTGTGTATGTGTGTATGTGTGTATGTGTGTACGTGTGTGGGGGGGAGGGAGGGAGGGAAGGAGAAAAGGTAGGGGGAAGGAGGGAGAGAGAGAGGTGTGTAAGGTGTGTGTATACGTGTGCGTGTGTATGTGTGTGGGGAGGGGAGGGAGGGAAGGAGAAAAGGTAGGGGGAAGGAGGGAGAGAGAGGTGTGTAAGGTGTGTGTATACGAGTGTATGTGTGTACGTGTGTGGGGGAGGGGAGGGAGGGAGAGGTGTGAGAGGTGTGTGTGTGTGTGTGTGTCCGTGCATGCGCGCGCATGTCTGTGGTTTGTAAGTGTGTGTGTACGTGTGTACGTGTGGTGTGTGTGTGTGTGTGTGTGTGTGTGTGTGTGTGTGTGTGTGTGTGTGTGTGTGTGTGCGCGTATGTGTGTGTGTGTACGTGTTGTGTGTGTGTGTTTGTGTGTGTGTGTTTGTGTGTGTATGTGTGTGTGCGTGTGTGCGTCTGAGTGTACATGTGATAATTAAAAGCAGCTTTGAAGCAATTTTGAATGCAACAACGGCACTTCATGTAACTACTATACACTTGACATAAGGGTTGCACCCGTGTGCATGACTAACTAACTAGCTTACTACGAGCTTATTCTTGATATAAACATTACACTCAAATCATTTGATTAATTTACTTGATACGACCTCTTCACTTGATATAAGGGTTGCACCCACCACCCGAACTAGGGGAAAGGCGGCCGAAGACCGAAGGCCGCCTTCACCCCTAGTGATTATAATTGACGACTTTGTCATTATCATTATTTAATTTAGTCAACAATGTTACAGGACAATAACTTTCAACATACACATACTATAATCATGCTGTTCATACAAGCATTGACTTGATAGTATCTATATCCTCTTGGGACACATCAAATACAAGATCAAGGGGACACTTCTGCTCACTTATAAAGTCCCTACATACCCTTACAGTAAAGAACACATAATAAGAAAAACCTTACTAGGGAAAATTTATTGCAAATCACACAGTCTTGGAGATGCCAACTCAGACGGACAGTATCAGATCTATACCTTTCAAATTAACAAAATCAAAGGCAGGAAAAGCCGCATCCTGCAGATTCTGAACGCTTGAGTAGAGCCAAAGCACTCTGAGCTATACACAGAACTTGGCTTCTGAATCATATTAATTAGCGATGATGGGAGGATTTTCCAATACTTTAAGACCGTTTTCGCCTCGCTGCGTATAAAGAAATGCACCTTCGCACGTCCGCGCAGACAGCTCGAACTAGGAGGACACTTACTAGGTAATTCCGTGTTGGGTGTAACTATTAGCGCCTCGATCACCGTCCCCCACCGGACAGTTTTCGCTTCATGCACCGCTTACGCACGAAAACGATTCACGGACACATTCTGACCAAAAATTGTAAGTACGTAATATATCTGTATTTTACTATTGACACTGCTCTTACTCGGCCTTTCCAAGTTATATAGAAAAATAACCAACCGTTCCAAGTTACACCGCTTTACCTTATATCCAGCTTAGAAACGACAGCCTGCGGTCTAATTGACACAAATTTACTTGTCTTAGACTATAAAGAAAGGAACTTACTGAGCGTGTGTTTGGGTCTCCAGATGTAGTATTGCCCCTACTAAACGGATTCAACCTTTGGAAGAAGGCTTGTGCCATATTCGTCTGTCAGTCGTCCATACTATTTAATACGTAATACTAAGGTTAATTATATAATATACCGAGGTACAGTAATTATTATTTAGACTAAGTATAACCCATATACATAGTAAGGGGGGAGAAATGTCATTATTATTGCCAAAGAACTAAACTACAGAGATTAAATCAAAATGCCTGCATGTGGCAACAACAAAGTCATACAACGAGGTTTGAAGACCTCGGACACATGCAGACTAGAACCAAGTTAACTGGAATACGGATGCAGGATCCGCTGGTTCTCCAGTTTCTCAGGGTCTGGCAAGGCCAGGAAGAAAAGAGATACCCCACCGTTTCTCTCCTTTGCATTGCCGCAACCCGTGCGGTGGTAAACGCTGAGAGCACCCGGCAGGAGTGGCTTCTTCTTCAATCTTCATATCATCATTTCGCCTTAAAGTTTCAAATCTTCAACTCTTCTGTACACATCTCTTCTTCTTCTTATGAAGCTCTCTCCTCTTTCCCTCCCTCGTGTAGACTGCGTATGTATATGTGTATCTTCAGTTGGCCTTGAAAGACTCTTCGCGCTTCCTCAACTAAACCACGTGGTTGCCACCATGCATCTTTTCTTTTCAATAATTAATAATATAATTATTACATTTAGCCTCTATATTATAGACCTTATATAAGAATTTACGGTTGTGACGTGGTCTAATAAATTTAAATGTGATCCTGTAAGTTTTAGGAGATCTACACAATGGCGGGAATAGTAACTGTTTATGAAATTGAGAAATCTTTTTATCTTGATGGTGTGAAGTACATCCGAGACGAACAACTAGAAGAACAGGTCCTTGGTAAGGGCTCATTTGGCGTAGTGAAAAAGGTTTCATGGCACGGATTGCCTTGTGCCGCGAAAGAATTTCACCGCGAACTGGTTGACGGACTTACTGGTCAGAACGCAAACAAGGCCTTGCAGGCTTTTCAAAAAGAGGCGTTTGTGTGGGCTTTTAAACTTCGTCACTCCAATATTGTCCAGTTTTTTGGTGTATGGGAGAGAGGAGGGAACACAGCAATTGTAATGGAGCTTCTTTCGACCAGTCTAGACAAGTTCTTGGAGGAATATGTCGAAATACCAGAAACTATTCCTGTAGATCTCAAGCGAGCTATTCTTCTCGACGTTTGCCGAGCAATGACCTATTTGCACAGCCTGAATATTATGCATAGAGATTTGAAAGGACAGAACATTTTGCTTACCGAGAGCTTTAAAGCCAAGGTCAGTGATTTTGGTACAGTACGTCTGTATGACCATGTTGAACGTAGAAAATTTACAGCTATACCTGGCACACCAGACATCACTGCTCCGGAAGCCTTTAAGCCCCCCTATGATTTGCCAATTGATGTATTTTCTTATGGTTGTCTGATTATCCACACACTCACACATAAGTGGCCTACACCAGATGCTAATACACATTTGACTGAGTACGAGCGAAGACGAGACCTCCTGGATTGCCTCACTTTTGAAATACATCAAGAATTCCAGCCACTCATCCAGCGATGCCTTGGCAACCAGCCACTGGATCGTCCAAAATTCCCTGAAATTCAGACCGAGTTGTCCAAGACACTGTTTGTTGATGACAAAGATCGGCACAGAATCATGGACAAAGACATAAAAGCATTGAGAAGTCGTAAATCCAAATCCGAAAAGGCAGCTGCAAGTACACATCAAACTGAAAAGGTTATTGTCCATACTTACGTTTAACCCTTCATGCAAGCGTATGTCATGCATGGTCTGTGTCTGTTACAAAAATTTATAGTGTCGGGTTAAGGCAGTAGTCTATAAGATAGGTGACTTCATGATCAGATGGAAGTGTCACATGGATGATGCTTTCCTTGACCCTACAGCATGACATGTTTTCTGCATATTTGTGACAATGATAAGCTATTTATTCATATAATATTTTACTTAGTACTTATTAAATTCAATGAATGTGGCATATATTATAATATATACTTTACATGTACAGGATCCAAAGAATAGTGGTTCAGCAAAACTGGACGAACTGTCTCCCTGCAACATTACCGAAAAGACCACATCAGGTACAACTAAATCATCCACTCCTGCTAACAAGATCCAAGAAACTACTTGGAAGTTGTATACTATCATTGGCATTTTGATTGCAATCATTTTCTACCAGCTGTTTGCATGAGCACAATGACCTTGTCAATATTAAATAATTACATTGAAATTTACATTGGTGAGTAACAAAGGATAAGTGCATGCTGCATGCACATCATGATCGAAATATTAATGACAAATAATAATTATACTGTTGCAGCTGTACGTAACTGACTGTATACACTATACGCATATTATATAGATAAAACAAAATCACCACTTCATGATCATACTTGAGAGAACAGAGAGGAAGAAAGACAGAATTGGAGTCAAGACATGTCACCTTGCACACCATATTGACAAGAAACATACAAATGAGTTGTTGTAATAACAACACAAAGCTTTGTGCTGCACATTCATGGGTTTGCCACTGGTCTATTCTTTAGTGACCACTCTGTCAACTGCAATCTGACTGCAACCAAATCATGCTGAGAAAAAAGACACTAAACAGTCAAAAAGGACACAAATAAACTGGCACACACACACACACACAAACACACGTGCACACACACACACGTACAGTGTTACAAATAAGGAATAGACTATGGTTGGACAAACCTAGCACTATCATTCTGGATCAGACAAATTCAGCTTTGCTCTGACATTTTATGGCAAAGATGCACATGTGCTATGGTGCATACACACGGAGCACAGTTGTATCACTTTTATCCTACGTACAGCTGTTAGATAATTCTAGCATACTAACATCGCTGTGCACACATGAAGTGAACATTTGTTTGGGTTATGCTCAGCCAAATGTCTGACCCAAATCTCTTTGGGTCAGACAAAATGTCAAATGGTCAAACAATGTCTGAATGCTGACCATTATTTTCTAACACTGCACGTACGTACATGTACACACACACACACACACACACACACACACACACACACACACAAAAACGCATGCATATGTGCACATACGGATGCACACACACACACAAATAGGTAAATATGAAAGTACGCATACACAAGCATTTCACATATCATACACTTCTTGTCTTAAATGTCTTCAAATAATGTTCAGTCAACATACTGTGCATTATACTGAAGGCTCACCTTCTGTTGCGGACATTATCATATGAATACAGTAGTAGAGGCCACAACCTGGTGAATATCCCAAAGGCATGCAGATCACATAGGTAGAATTTGTTCAAAATTTCCCAAAATCCAATGGAAGCTCTTGTATTTCATGCCTAAGTTCACTTCCCCATACACAGAAACCTCAATCAACACAGGTGCATACCACAAAAACAAACATAATACCTAGGTATGCAAATTTTCAAAAGTAGTATAATATACACAAAGATACGTACACCTGATAATCACATAACACCATATTTGGACTGCACCATTATTGAAAGGTGTTGCAGTTTACAGAAACACAGACAATTGCCCTAGTCCTGACCAACAATCGCACACACACACACACACACACACACACACACACACACACACACATGCACACACACACACACACACACACACACACACACACACACACACACACACACACACACACACACACACACACACATACACACCCAGACACACACACACACACACACACACACACACACACACACACACACACACACACACACACACACACATACACACACACACACACACACACACACACACACACACACACACACACACACACACACACACAGAAAGAGAGAGAGAGAGAGAGAGAGAGAGAGAGAGAGAGAGAAAGAGATGTACCTACAGAGACAGGTGGTTGACTTCCACTGTATTGTCCAAATAACCCAATTTTGCCAAAAAGAATGCCAAACTTTGGTAGACTATACAATATATCCTACAACTAAGGGCAATACCACATGAGCTCTAAGGAGTAGATGTACGTATATATATATATATATATATATATATATATATATATATATATATATATATATATATATATATATATATATATATATATATATGCAAACAACGTTCGTGGCTAAGCACACCTTCAGCATGCTATATACCCACAAAAACAATAGAGACAGCCCTGATCCATCCTGCACCTTACCAGGCTATAGTGCCCAATAACAACTTACTAATATTCATTATCCATTGCTAATGAATACAAGTTGTTGTGGTTGGCCCACAGGCTATTGAAGTTCCTATATAAACAGTGTGTGTTCAATTATCCCTGTAGTTCCAAGAAAGTGCACTGAACTGGGTCAGCCACACGCCCACCACACCCACAGGAAAACAATGACTCAGCAAGACGATGCAACAAGGGGTAGAGATGAATACTTTTACAATGTGAACATACTCAGCTACACGTTTGATTCCCCCGTCTCCATTTTATACGTAATAATAGGTATGTGTACATTTTGTTACATATTAACAAGAAACACAAACAGAACATCACATTTTCTGGCAGACTACACATCAAGAAAATGTACATATCACATTAATTATTACACTGTGGTCAAACATAAGGAACAGGTTCAATTTGAAGCTATGTACATCTTTCACCAGAAAACACAGGGTTTGCCCTTCTCATACAGCTAGTACAGGTTTGGCCATACCAATTTTGCCCTACAGTCTTATCAATTATATTTTAAGGGAGATTTTTAGCAAGAAAAGCAAAGGTATCAAGCCTTTTCTAACTACTAATACTCTTCACACACACACACACACGCACGCACACACACACACACACACACACACACACACACACACACACACACACACACACACACACACGTACATACATGTAATGGAATAGCAAAAATACACATAGAGCATACACATCATTACATACACCAATGTAGACACCAATGTAACTCTTAGCATCATAATTATTATGTACTAGGAGTACATGTACTAGGAGTTCAGAGCTATAATGAAAAGAAGCACATTCACAACATTCACCTCCTGCA